>JAOWBN010161259.1:0-18445 GCA_028565015.1 Pinguicula moranensis
TATTATCAATGCTAGGCTTCACTATTTTATATGTTATAAATAAACAAATAGTGAAGGTTGCTACAATCATATATACACTCTATAGTGAAGGTTAATACATAGGCCTAAGGTGATTGGCCTTAGGACATAACACTAACACATATGTCAAACATTTGGATATGTATTGAATCTTTGGACAACTCATATGCATGTGTCATGATTTCATGAACTAAACCATGCAAGAATACACTTGTCTAACTAAATGGAGTTTTGATGTATTTAATATACATCCCAAAAACTTTCTAATATATTATTTGTGACCCTATTATTTTATACAAGCCCTTGAAATTTCATAAACTCCAATTTCACCTCCATAGTTTCGGTAATTCCAAAAAATTTCCCTAACTTTCAAAAATTACAAAACTTGCCCAAACCTTTTGGACAATTTGGAAACCACCCTAAAGTTTTGAATATTATGAAATTGGCCCAAAACCTTTTTGGACATTTTATAATAATACCTCAAGAGAATGATGTTAATGTGTGTGGCACTATAGTTGATCAATAACTTGACAATGAATCTTGAATTCACATAATTAAATTATGTTTAATAATTTATACACTTATAAATCATAACCTCTAATTCAAGTCTATAGACCATGAGTGACATTTAGCAAAATATCATGACCCCCAAGCATTGAGAATAATCATGGAAGAAGACTATCCTTTCAAAAATAATTCACATGTAATTAATATCCTTTCACCTTCCCCAATATTGTATATTGAGGTTATTTGTCATCCTCGTAAATATACATAAGATTTATTATACCGAAAGTCATGTTCATTAAATTTTAATTAGAAACTCTTTTCTAATTCAACTTGTGCTTTGTAAAGGTTACCATGACTTCTTACAAGTGGTCATAGGGACATCGACTCCTAACATTTTAGGAGCGGTGAATCCTTTATTGATCACTCATAATTCTTTCGTATTTCAAACCACTTCCAAAACTGCCCATTGTTACCCATTTACACATACTATTCTTTACAATATCAACCGTTGACAATATGGTTCTCTCTATGCGGGTTAATCTGATGTATTTGTCAACTATGAGCATTCATGTTCTAACTTAAGTGTCACTACACTATAGTCAATGAGATCAACTAATTCCTTCAAAAGGAATCGACTTAGAACATGCTAACCTATCTGTATTAGTGATGTCTTGTCTCACTAATATTATGGTAAGGGATATTTAGTGATGATAACTTTAATTAGTAGATTCTCACCATTACAAACTCTTCGTTATACACTCTAAGTTATAAACATTATTAGGCTTCACTATTTGGTATGCTTTTATAAAGCAAGTAAATAAACAAATAATGAAGGTTGCTAAATATCATATGCATTAATATAAAAGTGTTGATACGAAGACCCTAGGTAATTGGCCTTAGGTCACAATATTAACACAAAATCACTTCAAAAACTGAAGATACACAATCAGTGGTTGCTATCTCCTAGCAATCTTACATAAACTTAAAGAAAGAAAGGATTACCCAGCACAACTATAGGGAGATCACCAGAAGAAAGTTAACCCTACCCTAGAGTGAGAGAGAGATTGTGAAGACTGAAGTGATTCTCTCTCTAAGTTGATGCTCCAACACCTTTATATCACTCCAACTTCGATCTTCACCGTCCATCTCACGATCAACAGATCAGATCCCTTCTTTTTTGTTTAATCAAAAGACGATTGACTTCACAAAATCCTTCAATCCTCCACCTTGAAGTTAGGGCTACAATTAGAACCAAATTTGGTGACCCTCCCAGTGCAGTGAGATACTTTGCTTCAACTTCACCGCTCAAGCCATGTTTCCATGGCTCTTACTCAACCCCAATTAGTTCTAGACACAACTGGAACTTGTTGAATGCCACCACCTTTGTTCCCATATCAACAGGATTTTGAGCCGTTGAAACCTTCTGGAAGTTCACCTTCTTCTTAGCCACAAGATCACTAATATAATGATACCTTATATCCACGTGTTTGGTCCTTTCATGAAACACTGAGTTTCTGCTAAGATGAATTGCAGATTGGTTGTCACCAAATACAGAAAACAAGTTTTGAGATATACGTAACTCCTTGAGCAATCCTTGTAGCCACACCCCTTCCTTGAACACCTTGGGTATTGTCACATATTCAGCCTCACTTGTAGATAACGCAACCAGGGGCTGAAGTTGTGTCTTCTAACTAACGCAATTCCCTCCCAAGGTGATGCAAACCGAGTTGCAATCCAAGGAGTCGTAGCTGCACAAGATCCGTAACCATTCTCAAGTGGGTCAATGATGAGGCTAAGAGGCGAAAAATTCAAAGAAGCACTCAATGGGCTAATGCAAATGAAATGGGATGCCTCTACATTTATCCAAGCCTAGTCCATGTCATCTCTACATGTGAAGTGTGTGAACATATGCATGGCCATGCAAAAACTCGCCCACCATAGTTGATTTGAATCATCGTATGTAAGAAAAAAACGTGGATTCGGGGAATTTACTTCTTGCATAAAGATAATCAAATTTGAACAATAAAAAAACAAGAATATGACGTGCAACTCAGTAAAAAGTTACACGAAATAAAATTGATGGAAAGAAACAAGATGGAGAATTGTGTTATTCTTTAAGAACCCAATTGAACATGTTTATCAATCTGAAACTAACAATTATGCTGAAAATTAATGAAAAGAAAAATTCAACTAAATGCCTAACAGTAGCTCTACCCAAAGATTAACATGAAATCAATGGTACATTTTTACATAGACCACTAAGGTGCATGCAAACAATTCTCACATAGAACAGTAACTCTACCCAAAGATTTGATGATGATTTTGCTCTACTTACAGTTGTTTCTTTGAATTGCCTCTCCATGTTCTCCGCATAGGCAACCAATAGTTCATTCCTATCACACAATGGTGCATACTTATTAGCTTGATGCCGATTATTACTATTGAGTCCATAGATAAATCTCGCCTTAGTTGCTTGATAAACTTCCTTCAACTTGGCTTTCAACTTTAAAGATAACATTTTGTGATAATAATCTAGACTGATCGACTCCCTTATTGAAGGTCTTGCAATTGCCCCCTCATCTCACATTTGTACGAATCCGGTACATACTTCTTCTTCATAACCCAAATGAGTTCTGGCCAAATCTCAATAGGATGGTCTCAAAAGCCTAGGGGTCATGTTTTCCTCCGAACTCAGGGATAGGCTGCTGGATGTTCCTCAAAGACTTATTAGCTATATACTCATCATCATTATGTTTAACTCCAACTCGTCCACATCCTCCATTTATTTGAACCCATGGCTCAATAGGGTTTTCTACAACTTGCCTTGGATTTCCACCCACAAGTTGAGCTAGCATCTCATACATTTATTCAGCCAAATCATCAATATGACCAACCTTTTCTCCCATAGCAGACAAACCGATACGAATCCAAGATTGTGACAAGAGACAATTTGTTCCAAAACAAATAAAACTTCATTGGGCTGTTAGAATTTGATTTCCTTCTGTCAGAATAAAGGTGCATTTAAAGTTTTAAGCCGATCAGACCATGTTTAGACCCCCGATCGCAAACAAAATTGAGATTGTGCAGTACTATTTTGAAACCAATAACTTGGACCATTATAATTTGATCACCTCTAGTCCAATAATCCTGATTAGTCCTTTGACTCAAGTTCAAATTTTGGGACAATCCAAGCACGTTAAGTTCTCCGATCATCAGAAACCATGGAACTGCGTTGTGTTGTAATTACTCACAGTCAGGTCGTTAGATCTTTCCGCCAGTGACCTGGTTTGCACCATAAACAACAACAAATGCAGAATAAAAATAAGAATTTGTAAGAACTTACTTCCCAAACATAAACCTAATAACACTTAACCTAACAACACTCAAAAGAGGTTTAGATTTAAATGAGGGGATATGTTCACTCAATGTTAACATTATCTTTATTCTTCAAATCCAAATCTAAGTGCAATGACAATTAGGATGCAATGGCCAACCAATATACATAGTAAAGGAAGGAAAATAAGAACTTTAGGCTATGACATTTGAATAAGGAACAAGAGAATTCTCGACCAAAAAAAATACTTTTCTTTGACAATTTTTTTTGTCAAGAAGAACCTGACAATGAAGAACAAATATTTGATTAAATTCCTAACGGAAGCTCTACCCAAAGATTAACATGAAACTAATGGCACACTTTTACATAGATCACGAAGGTGCATGCAACCAATTCTCACATAAAACAAAAGTAAAGAACAAAGAGTTTCCTCACAAGTTCGTAATAAAAGCAATAATGATGTCTCATTACAAAAAACAAGTTTGGCATTTTATTGGAAAGAATTTCTAGCAACTTAAAACTTTAAAAATCCTAATTTGAAAATAATTTGAAAATAATTCAAAAATAATAATTAAAAATGAAAAGAACAATTTAAATTGGACAAGGATTCTTTTCTTAAATAAGACTCCTCGTTGATTATAACTCCTCTTGGATAGCCTCCTTGTCAACAAGGACTCCTTTGGAAGATTCCACTTTTGCTAGAAATCCTTTGGAATAGTCCATTTGTATTAGGAATCCAAATGCAAGAATCCAAATGCGTCTGAGAGTTTGAACATCTACGCCACTCATCTTTTTTTTCGACCATGCAAGAATCCAAATGCATTTAGGAGCTTGGATCTCTACATCAATAGTAAAAGAACTTGGAAGGTCTTGAGCACAACATTTGGAAGGCCTTGATCAAAGGTTAGAGGATTTGGAAGCCCTTGGTCAACAAGTTTTGGTTAAAAATATTGAAAAAAGAATGTTGAAGGGTGCCCAAGACTTGACCAATTCATTGTTTTTTTCTAGTCTATATAAGGGCCGAACTCGATCCTCATTAGGTAGTTTTTGTTTGAATCAAGTTGATTTTGTGAGGTTATGTCCTCCTTGTTTTTATGAACTCTTTTAAACTTATAGAGTTTTGTCTTGTGGCGTTCTTAAAATCAAAACTTACCACCTGATTTTTGGTTGAGACAAGTTCTTTTCAGGGTTTTTAGTGTGACCTTCGTACAAAACTCGTAGTTCTTGGTTCCCACCTCTCAACAGGTCAAGGCTCATCAAGCCAGTTTTCGATCTTGTTTTTTTTTTTAATTTTCAATCATTGTTATTTGGTTTCATCACATTTGTTGGTGAGGTTCATATCATTTGGTATCATAACTTTGGATTTAAGGCAAGTTTGTCTATCAAACATTAATATTGGTTGTCGGCTCTTTTATAGTCGTGAGGTCAATATTTTGTTGATAGTATTATTTTGACTTTTCTTTTTCCCTCACTGAAAAAAATAAAAGAGCAAAGGCCGAAACGAAAAGTAAAAAAAAAAAAAGAGCTCAGCTCGAAGTTTTCCTTTTGGTATGAAACCCTTGGGCACCTTTGTCAAAAGCACTTATTTTGCTTCATCTAGTGGTTCCTTACAAACCCGTGGACACCTTTCTCAAAATCTCAACCTTGACAAGTTTCGATTTTTATCACCTTGAATTGTCACTAGATTTCGTTTTGAGTAAAATTTGGGAGTTGATTAAAAGCAAAAGAATACACGAGTGGAAAAAAGCGAATAGAATACACGAGTGGAAAAAAGCACAAGTTGTGAGCTCATTAAATAGAATAGAATTTAGAAAGGAAAACCTTTTTATTGTTATTGTCTCTTGAAACTATAGAGTACACATGTTTATATAGACTACTACAATGGTAAAATTGAAAAATAAACTAGGAGTAACCCTAAACTAAAGAACTCTCGAGTATGGGCTCAAGCCCATATTCCAACAAACACATGTTAAGTTTGAGCTTCCATCCATAGATCTTAAACTGGATGGATATTCTACATGCCTCAGCTGGTCATGTAGAATTGAGGTTACGTTAGTGGTGAAGAAGCTAGGAAGCTTTCTGAAGGATGATGGTTTAGGAAAAGACAATGCTCGGACTAAGGATTGGCAAGCTATGCATGCACAACTATATATTTGGTTACTCAATTCGCTAACCCCATCAATTGCTTTTTCTGTGGATGGAGTAACATTGGTGAGTGAGATTTGGGAAAGCCTAAAGAAGATCCTTTCTAGGTTAGGTAATCGGATGAGATTATTTCAGACTTAGTTAGAGATTGATGCTGTGGACTCAAAAGAGACGTTCATCGAAGAGTATTCCATTGTTATGAAGAAATTGTGGGCAGAGGTGGATAATTTCTTCTCTATAAGGAGCTGCAGTGATCCAAAGTGCACGAAAAAATCATGAGATGGAAAGAACTATGAAATTTTTGAAACGCTTGAACCCAATCTTTAGCCCTAGACGGTCACTCCTACTATCTCATACCTCTTTTCCATCTTTAGATGAGGTCATTGTCGCTATGATCCAAGAGGAAAGCCAGATAAAGTTACATGCGGGTTCCGGGTGTAGTGACGAATGTTTATAATGGGACCCGTCACTGCTTTCAGTGTGGGGAGATTGGACACTTCGTAAATTCCTACTCAAATGGACCCCAGGCGAGAGAGTCCGGAGGGAGAGATCGATTTGGAGATAGGGTCATGGTCGTGGATGCAGGAGAGGTGGTGATCGTGGAGGTAGGAGAGGTAGTAAACATGACGGTTACCGAACTAATCTGATAGTGGAAGAGGAGTATAGGCCAAAGATTGTCTTCTCAGAGGAAGATCGAGCTTGTTTGGAGGCACTGCAGAAAAAGCAGAGGGTACCAGTGTTGCGAGATGGCGCATCCACCTCATCCAACATCGCCTACTCCGGAGTCGTGGTTGGCGAGGAATTCCAAGGTTCTTGGGATTGAGATGTGGCATTGTAGTTCCTTTTTTATTATTAAAGAAAAGGGAAAAAAATAAAAAAATTATGATGTCTAGCACTAAGCGGGGACCAACAAGATGGAGATCGATGACTGAGCTGGAGGTGCCAACAAGATGGAGATCGATGACTGAGCTGGAGGAGTCGGAAAGTGGTGTCTAGCAGAGAAGTGAAAAGTCGTGTGTCGTCCATAGAAGTAAAGAGTCGTGTGTTGGCCATAGAAGTGAAAAGCCGTGTGTCGGCAAAAGAGAGAGTGGAAAGAAGAATTGGATGGGCACTGTTTACTGCTGGGAGGCAATCGATTTCTGAACTATATGTCAAGATAGGCTTAGTGAAGCCCATCTTGAGGAGGAGTGTTGAGATATTATTTCTTTCTTAGTATTTTATATGTTTGGTAGTTACCTTTTAAGGTTATTGTTTATTTGGTAGAGTTTTATAATTCTAGATTTAGAAAAATTTGCTTTGTAGTACTATATAGACACAAGGAGTATTGATTTATAAAGTATGAGTTTGCACATTATTTTCTTCAATCTTCCACTCATCGGATTGAGTAGAGGTAGGCACATTGGTTCGCCCGTGAAAATGGGCCAAATGGGCTTGACCCACCCGTTTTTAAATGGATGACAACGGGCTGAAAAATAAAATGGGTGGGCCAGGAAAAAGACAGGTTATGGGCTCAATTTTTGAGCCAGCGGGTTTGGCCCACCCACACGCCCATTTTTGTATATTAATAATAAAAAAAATTATTTTGACAATAAGTGTAGTGTAGCCTAGTAATGCCTTGATCACTAGAGGAGGAGGTTGGGTATTCAAATCCCACTTGTGTCCTTCATTTTCTTTTAAAAAAGAGGCTAATAATAATATAAATAATAAATAATAATAATAAATAAATAATAATAATAATAATTATTAAAAAAATGGCGGGACCATGGCCTAAATGGGCGAGCCTAGACTGACCTGTAACAAAAAGGGCCATGCCAGATCTGCCCGTTTACAAAATGGGCGGGCCCGGGCCCGCCTGTTTTATCCCTCCAAGACTGAGCACTGTCACTCTCTCACTCATCTTTTGTCAGATATCCCTCTAGTCTCTTCCCAACTAAAATAGCCTCAATCCGACGAATCTATAGGATGAAGTTCTAGCTTGACTTGTACCTAAGCAACGACACAGGTAGTGGTCGTCGTCGAGGCACTCGCTCCTTGTATGAGCCTGACTAAGACTTTAAGGACATCAGGATCGATCTTTCCATAAGCTCCAATCTCTTACCTCCCGCACTATCTCCCTCTCCTTCCATCTCTCACACGAATCCAAGTCTCAATAACAACCAACGTAAGAACAAAACAATCCAAATTCCAAACATATGCCTAATTGGATGTTCAAATTTAGACAAATACCATTTCTCCACAATAATACGAATTAGAGGAAAAAGACCATCACCAAAAACCATGAATTCATGTCTACAGGGTTAGATCTGGAAATCCCGAGGCACAGGCTGGCGTTGGGGCGACGTTGAACAGCTCTCTGCGCGTACCGACGACGGTGGTGAACTAGGGATCTGAATGTGCAATTGGACGGTGGGAGGTAAGGTTGGTTCACCTCACGATGAGCTTAAGATGGTACCCTTGAATTTCAAATCGACGGTTAACGGTCAACAGCATCGGCGCGCCGGTGGCGGTAGCTTAGGTTTTTTTGCTAGGGTTAGGTTGGCTCCGATACCATGTTGAAAACAATAAAAAATATACTTTATTAATCAAGACCCCTGGAGTCTATCTAGTGTATATATATATATATATATATATATATCTCATTTACTAACAGCTCATAACCTAAAGTAACACTAAACTGGAAACATTTTCCTTTATCAATTGTTCTTGCAAATCATGAAAATATTAGGATAGTTGAATCTACCTGGTGATGAAGGGATCTGTTTTTTACTCGAACTTCAAAAGGAGGATAACTGGCCAACGCACTAGCAAGTTTCTTGATTGTCGAGATAATTTCATGACTCTCAAAACATTACTTTAAGTAATCCATTACCCGCAAATCTCGTAGATGGTGTACATCTTTAGCAAACAGAATTCTGAATGTGCAATTTTTAAGAAAATGTTCATTAAACTGAGAGCTTGGAATGCTTAACAAAAAAGAAGAAGGAACTTCAAACAATGTACACTAATTTCGAACCAAGAGGGAATTAGGCCCTGTTTTGCGCAGCCTTCTTCTACTTCTTCTTCTACTTCTTCTTCTTCTTCTTCTACTACTACTAATTTTTTCAATCTGCTCGAGTGTTTTGCGCATGCTGTAAACTTGATTCTGTAACAGTGCAAACATTTAGAAATTGAACTTGACATTACCCAAATGCCCTCAGGCTCCACGTTGGTTGGCATCTTAAAATGCGCCCAAGTCCAGAAGCAGCGCTCTCGCCTGAAAACGACTGACAAATCTGAAGAAGTGCGGGCAGGTCGAGCTGGGAGTTGGAGTGAAGGAAGAACTGCCCGCCCTGAAGAAGTTCGTGCTCGGGCCACCGTCGTCTGACAGGCTGCGTTCGAAGTTCCGGTGCGAAATCGCCCTTCTCCAGCCTGCTGAATCCGGGGCGGCGCCTTCTTCAGGTGTTACCGCCGGAGCTCGGGTAAGCCAAATTAGCCCACCCATGTGGAACTCTGTCATAAAATTCGAGCATTACACAGTAGCAGCGGGTGAAATGGACCACTAGTTGCTTCTAATATTTGCAGGTGAGGTGAGGTGCAAGCAGCTGCTACCAAACTTCCTACGCCTTCTTCAACCAGTTCCAACGAATTGAAGCCGTTGGGTATAGATTGGGACGGAAAGCTGGCTGGTGGACCACCAAGACAATGATGGTGCTGGATCGGTTTTGTTGGTTTCCCATTTATGGTAGTTCATTTGTTTGCTGTGTCAATGTGGTTAGAATGGTTGTGGTATATGATGATCATATGCTCTTCTGATTGGCAGTGACTTTGAAGGCTTTATTTGGTGGTAGATAATCCGTGTTTTCAGCCAAGCTGAGTATCTCGTGTTTTCAGCCAATCCTTTGCACTGTTTCCTGACCCAGTAAATGCAGTTTGATCACCTGTTTTAAGCTGAGTATCTCGTGTTTTCAGCCAATCCTTTGCACCGCTGTTCATAGAGGTAGCTCATCTAATCCAGTAGCCACAATCTGTCGACTTCATATGGTATATAAACTTCAGTCTTCGAGGAATGATGCAATTAATCACTCTTCTGCAATCTCTCTCTTGACTCAAACCCTCGACTGCTCTCTCTTTCTCTCCGCCGCACAAACTCCTGGTAAGTGAGATTATTGTTGAATCTAACTTTTTTGATAGGTGGATTTGTGTTGTTGTTATGCGATCTGTCATCACGCTGTTTTTGACCTTTTGCAGCATCTGTTTAGCCGTATATTTTGAGGAATCGGTCGATATTTTGAGTTGAGAGTTGTATTTCCAACTTTTTGACGATTTTGAAGGGTTAATCTAAAATACAGGAGCATCCGATTTCGGAACTCTAGATTACTCGGAATATAAGAATTCGGTGAACTGCGGGTATTACATCGGCTCTCTTTACCTTTCTTGTCGTTATTTTTTGAATATTTACTTGTTTTGACGTCTACTAACTATTTACTGAGTTTTTCTTAAACTGTATCCTACAAATTCCAAACCATTATAAAGGAACTAAGAAGCTTTCAAATAATTTAAAAAGCTTTCAATTGTTGTTGTCTGATTATATATGAGGTTTCGTTTTTTGTATTATATATAAAAAACCGTAAAGGTTGGAGCCCTATAATTCTTTGCTTTTCGTAAATGGGTTGTCTATCGATGAATTGATTTTATACTAACTTATTGTGGATAGTTTGATCGGTTTTTACTTGTCTTCATGCTTTGTTGCTTAGGTTGTTTCTTTTCTCTTGTTTTATATTCATAGGAACCTTGAGGTTATAAGACAAAAGGAAAAGAAACTGACACAAAAATGGTTGATTTTAGGAGCTTCACACAGGAGGCGCATGCCTCTCCTTGAAGGTAGCTGCCTTAGACAAAGAAGTTGGAAACCAAGTCACTGGAGGCATCGATCTGACTGGGAAGACCAAATTGCCATGCAGACCGAGATTGGCCCTCATAAACCATGAATTGATTTTTTCTGGACACCAAATTTGCACCGCTGTTCATAGAGGTAGCTCATCTAATCTTCTACTTCGTTTTCCTTCTCTCTTGATTCTATTATTAAATGCGGTATGAAAAGGTATAAAACATGACGCGAGGTGGGTTGCCTCTTCCCAATCTGTGGATAAGTGTTAGTTTCTTGCCTTCTTTTGGTTGCAAATAGTACATAGTGATAGTGCAACTAATGATATGCAATGTACAGCTTGAGCTTGATTATTGGTTGATGATCATCTTGGGATTTTACCTAAATTTTATTGGTTTAGGATCATTATTGATTGTTTGCATTTCGTATTTAGGGGTATCAGACCCGTTTAGTTTTGCAGGTCGCGCCCAGGCTGAACCTCGTTAGCTGCTGAAAAAATTCTATCACGTTGCCGAATTTTGAGAGTTGCAAATCAGGAATTTATCGGCTTAATGGCATCCTCATCTAACCAACTAGGCAGTGATAGTGAGACCGAATTTGAAGAATGTCACTTCGTTGTTGGAGTAGTCGCTGATTATTTTCAACGAAATCTTACACGAACACCTTCCCACAATAGACCTTTTAGCGGATGGGACAACTTGCATAACTTGTTGGGCAATGAGAATGAGCGGCGATGTTATGAAAATCTGAGGATGAGGCCATATGTATTTACCATGTTGTGCGATACATTAATCCAGGAATATGGCCTGAGAGGCACTCCGCAGGTCACCGTACAGGAGAAGGTAGCAACCTTTTTGATGGCAGTTGGGATAGGTCAAGGGAATAGACAGCTGCAGGAATTTTTTCAAAGGTCCGGTTACACAATAACCCACAATATCCGTGAAGTACTGCAAGCATGTCTGCATATGGCAGTGGACTGGATACGGCGATTTGATGACCCTGAAACTTTGAACCCTCGTATAGCGGCTGATACGAGATATTTCCCTTTTTTTAAGGTATAAGCTCATGACTATTATAGTATGATTACACTTTTTATAAATTGTATGAATTGGTTTGATACTTTTAGGACTGTATTGGTGCCTTAGATGGGACTCATATCCCGGCGAGATTGCCCGCTAACGAGCAAATACCCTATATTGGACGCAAAGGTACCCCCACACAAAATATTTTGGCCATTTGTGATTTTGATATGTATTTCACATATGTTGTGCCGGGCTGGGAGGGAAGCGCCCATGATGCAAGAATACTATCTGGTGCTATCAATGATCCCCGCAAAGCATTCCCCATGCCTACTCCAGGTGTGTTTTTTGTGTATTTTTCCCGTTGAAATGCATATCATCCGTTCCGTAACCATAATCCAGTAAAGTGACGTAGCTGTGTGGCAGGGAAATATTATTTGGTTGATGCAGGTTACTCAAACGCGGTGGGTTTCATGGCACCTTACAAAGGACAGAGATATCACTTGCCAGACTTCCAGCGTGCAAGAACTTACAATAATGACTACGAGAAGTTCAACCACATGCACTCATCGCTTCGATCTGCTATCGAGAGATCATTTGGCATATGGAAGGCAAAATTCCATATACTAAATGATATGCCAATGGGGTATTCCTTTACAATGCAATCAGAATTTGTTGCAGCGACTATGGCGCTACATAACTTCATTCGCCGAAAGGACTACGAAGATAGACATTTTGTGGAATTCAATGTTGAGCCTGGGCCCTCGCACGGGATATCCAATGATGTAGGTCCAAGCGGCGCTCGTGGTGATCAAACGATGAATGCATTGCGGGACCGTATATGTAGGCAGATCAGTTCTACGCGGAATCGTGTTTGAGTCTGATGCAAAACCTCTTTTTGCATGGCTGAGGCTTGGCACTATGGTGAGTTATGTACTAGTTAAACTTGCGTTATAATGAACGACTTGTTATTTGTGTATGATACAGATTTTCTGTCTATTCAATCCAGAGTGAAGGGTGGCTGTGGTTTTCTGTCTATAATAGAGGTCATTTTCTGTCTATAACGACAACTTTATTTCCTTATAGTTTCAGTGGCTGGCTGCTACAACCTCAAGTATGTTTATACTTCACAAATTAGGGAGCTTGTGGCATCAGTGTATTATGCGCACAAGTGTACTATTTTGCAGTCCAGACAACTCAGGAGCAAGTCCTGACTCCAGCCCTAGCTCTCCACCGATGTTGAGGCCTGAAAGCTAGTGATTTGGGGGTCAATAATCATGAATTTGATCGAAAGAATTTGTCAGAGCGTGTACTGTTGATTTATTGTATAGTTTAGCTTCAGTGTTGTGTAAAATAGAGCATCACCCAGTGACTTCCCAGAAACACGATGTGGAAATTGTCTACTGTTGCTTGGCTTCAAGCCAAATTTTAATTTAATGGAACCTCGCATTTTATGCCACAATCTGTTGATATTGATCTGAAAATTGGATCTCGCATATTGGTGCGCCCAAAATCCTTGTTGGTTTGTTGCTTGGGTTGATCTTGATCTGAAAATAATTCTGAAGCTAAACATCCGTTTTGCGCAGCCTTCTTAAAATTATAATCTGCTTTTAAGAACCTCGATCTGCGCAATAAGTGTTTTGCGCAACCAATCTTCTACCACTTCTTATTATTTTAATAAGGTAGAGCTTCTTAAAAATAATCACCTCAATACATGCTTTTTTACATTCTAAAAACAAATTTTATCAATGGTCGGCCACACGGGGGAGTTACGGAACTACGGGTGGTGTTTATGATGTGGGTGTTCCGCCCGGGTGGGGTCCGGACGCCGGCGCCGGCGATACGTCCCGATGTCATTCCTCTTTTTTGATCTATTTGGTTGCAATTTGCAAGTGCCTGTTGCAAGCTTTTCCCAGGAAGATGAGCATAATTTTGAGCAAGTAGTATTAGGGAGAGCGTTTCATAGCTTGGGGAGAACCGTTCCAGTTCGTGTGCATCAACGGGACTCTATAGTGGCTATTGCAAGTTATCAATAAGCAATAAACACCAAGCATAATTCACACAGACAACTCCTTTTACCTTCTATGAGACTGATTGTACACGAACATTTCTGTGAAAATGGAAGTTATTACTGGGGGTTTAGCTGAGGTATGGTGGAATTTTCTTTGATGGCTTGCAAGTTCATGTCTTTTCATTCAGTTTCATCTTACCTTTTCTGAATTTACCTCGGATTTTACTTTTATATGGTTAGCACGAAAACTTGCAGGAAAAAGTTTACTCTATTCTCTACTTAGATGCCAGTTGATGTTGTGGTATATGCCAGCATCTGATGAGGAGCATGAAACAATGTTGATTACATGCATTTTGTGTAACTTTGATTCATTTTGAAACATAATCTGTTCAATCTTGTGGAACAGGACTAACTTCAAGCGATTGTTTTCGCTCATAAGTTATAGAAACTCATATTCCTTCCTTTGGTTTCAGATAAAGAAGCAGATTGAAGCTGTGAATGAAGTATACAGGCTCCATAATCTTCCCGAGTTTTACAAGGTTGGTGCACATTTACAACTCTTAACACTTTCGAAACTTTGCTTCTGAGATATTCCCTTTCCTGCTACTCACAGGATCCACGTCCTCATATATCTGTTGCATGGGCTTCTGGTGATACAAGTGTTCCATTGAAGAGAGCGGTCAGCGACGAAATGAAGAGACACAATGGTATAGGAGGATTACCGCAGAAAAGGTTGTTTACCTGCAAATTTGGTGGTGTTCATTGTAAAATAGGACAGAAGAACTTTGACATATGCAAAATCCTTGAGGATTGAGCAGTAATATGTATCATGCGAATCACATGGATTGCATATCTCCTTTGATTCCTGCTATTGTAAGGAAATGCCACTGGAGATCAATAAATATATATTTAACTATTGTTGTGCAATAGACACTATTTTGTTCCAATCAAATGTTTGATAGCAATAAATATATAAAACATCAACTCTGAAGTTGGAGAACAGTAAGGATATTTTCTTAACGCACCATGTAAATTTACTTTGGCAGAGAAATGACAGAAAGGGAATATGTTTGTCATTGGAGCAAAATAAATCATAATTGATAACTCTTTGTATAATTAAAAAAATAAGGTTGTGTATATTTGACCCCAAATCCCAATTTAGTCGAAAATATATTTGATAGATTATAATTGTGGTTCGGGTGGTTTGTCTGCTGCAGTTCATCAGTCCCCAGCAATTCTTAGCAGCCCAGCTCTTTCATTACAGCGGCTAAATCTCAATTTTACATGTGTCATTATGCATTGCTTGCTTGAAAATGTAGCATATACACCACCGGCCTATCTAGGTGGGGGTCATGGGGACCGGGGGCCCTGCCCCTGGGCCAGCCCACTGGGGGCTCCGGCCTCCTCCCACTAAAAATAAAATAAAATTTGTTTGGCCTCCTTAAAAAAAAAATTTAAAATTTGTTTGTCCTCCTTAAAAAAAAATAATTACCTCTTAAAATTTTGTGTTAGATCCATTATTGATATACACTCTTATCTTATTTTGAGGATCTTGCGTCGACTAATAGAAGATTTATCTCAAGGAGAATGCAATCCTGCCAGTCGAATTCCTCTCTGACCTTTAGTCTTGTGTTGTTGTTTGTGCTCAAGTTGCTCTGTGTTCCAGGTAAAAGCTTCAATTCAGCATCTGACAGTGACAAATATGCAGATGAGAGCTTTAACACAGACAGAGTTGAGTTGATGTGATGGAAAATATCCCATACCGTTTGCGGAACGTATTTGATGGGACTTCAGGTCTATAAAATGGTAAGGTTGTGCAATAAGTTCCATACTTACCTGGACGGGGTCGATGGGCGAACCACAAGACCCATGGCCTAGGAGGGTGACCTCCATTGCACTTTGGAGGGGCGCTTTCCTAAGGTCAGCCCAAGTGGTCGAGCCTACGTCATAATTTGTGATAGAGGGGGCCTGCGTTCGCGCGGCCACCGACAAACAAAGCCCAAATTTTACGGCTAATTCATTTCAATCGGAGTGAGATTTGAGACTGTAGGTCTGCTCTCATTTCCTTCTTTTTTAAATTTTATCCATTTAAGAAATTTAATTTTAATCTTCATGCTGCTTCTCAATAGAAAATCATTAGAGATTAAAGAAAAACTTGGAAAAAAATATTTTAAATAAAAAGAAGTTTAAAAAAATATATTATTAAATCGGATATTAAATGACAGAAATCTATGGCAAGTAACTCTCTCTTTACTAAACTATTATAAATAAGCATAAGGGGGCATTTGGTCTAGCCTTATAAGTATTTTTTTCATGCTTATAAATCAATTATAATTTCAAGAGGCTACGCAAAATAGGGTTAAGTCCCACCGTTTACCTCATAGAAGCATCCGCAAAATTAAATAAGCTAAATCCTTTATAATTATACAAAAGTCTATTTTGGTTGCATCTAATATTTATTGCGTTATTTAATATATTATTTTTAATAATTTTATTAACAAAAATATTAAAATTTAATAATCATTTTGATTTAATCTATTATTAACACAAATTTAAAAGAATTGAATGAACGTGTTTTCAAATCTTATGATCTCATATGCTCATTCACTTGTAGAAAAAAAAATCTCATAGAATTATACTCCCGTTTAAAAGAATGTGAGATTGTTCATTACATTAGGCGTAGGCAACAAATGGATTAATAATCAAATAAATGTCGATGAATTAGGATCATTTGATTTGAAAAAATTACTCGTGACACGGAATAGAAAGATTTCAGTTCATCTCAGAGGTTATCACGGAAAATGATATAGTGCAAGAATTTTTAGCGAGAAAATCACAAGAATGATAGCTCCCACGTGTTAAACGTCAATCCCCACGTGTTAAACACCATTCACAATTGTCTACTTTGCGTTAAATATACGGGTCCACTATTCTTATAGAATTCTTGAGCTAGAATTCTTGCGCTATATCATTTCCCGGTTATCACCCTTCAAATATTCACACAATATATCTTAAATTAAATTTTATAAATGTTAAAGTTTCAACATGAAAAATTTAAAAATAAATTGGCCAAAAGTCTCGTCTCATCTCATCCAAAGAATAACCTTGTAAAGAAATTTGATGATTCTGACTTTTTCTCTAAGCATGCCACGTGTACATATCTCCCCAACTTGTCCACCTGTCTGGCCTCCCCCTTTGTGTCCTTCTTGCACACCTTGCAGGTCTTGTCCACCCAACCTTCCTCCACGTACTCACCATCCACTGGGAATTATGAAATAACTTTATTAAATTTCAGTGTTTCTATTTAGTAAAATTGCTGAAACTCAAAATATTAAATGACGCAATGCATATTGGATCGCAATGAAAACGGCCTCTTTCTATAATTACAAGGTTAAGGTCACGTACATCTGACCCCTCAAACCCTAACTTAATTGGAAATATATTAGGTATACTGTGGACCTATCAATAAGCAATATGTAAAAAAATCTTTAAAGGTTTCTGCTTAATTTAATTAAAAAAAAAAAGAAGAGAATCTTGCTAATCAAATTATTAGGGGTGGATAAAAAATAGTTTGAACTAATGGAAATCCATTATCATTACCACTAAGGCGATAATAGTGAAAATGATATCGATAACGGTTGTCTATTGCAAATGGAGCTGAAAGAGTCATAATGACAATTATTTTAGCTTTGTGCTAATAATGGACTAAAGCAAAATAGTTCTATTAAATTCCATTGCTTCTATTTAGTGAAGTTGCTGGAACTCAATGTATCAAATAACGCAATGCATATTGGGTCGCAACGAAAACAGCATCTTTGTATAATTACAAGGGTAAGGCCGCACCCTCCAGACCCCCAATTCAGTTGGGAATATACTGGGTACGTTGTAGATTGTGGATATCGATAACGGTTAAGGTTTTAAAATCTGCTAAACTAACGGTAACAATAATGGTTTAAGATCGTTTTAAGTAACAGATTTTCGATATCGCTACCGCCACCATATTGTATAAAGATCATTCTATTACTATTACCGCTAAATTAACAAAATAACAGAATAACGGAAGATGATAGCAATAATGGATCTACCATTTTTAACTTATCGATAACGATAATGGACATGGCAAGTTTAATCCAGACCTACGAATTATTGTTTCTTACCTTCCACATAAGATTTGAAAAAATCCTTATACGTTCCTCCAATTTTCCTCCGCAGAGCTCCGTACTACAACACGAGATCGAAAAATCCCCCCCAAATCAGCACAATATCCACAAAATTAAACCCCAAACATCTATCTTATAATGCGGCAACGGTCCAGCGTGGCATTTTCTGTCTGTGAATTTTGATTGGTGCACATGTCGCCTTATCATTGGTCGAAAGAATAATGTCCTACGGTTTTCGTTTAGGGTTCCCGTCTCCTGTCTCCCGCGACTCCCGCGACTCCCGAGAAGCCCATCTTCGTCTTCGGCTTCGTCTTCGGCGACCTCCCGTCGAAACCTCGCTCGAGAACCCGGAGTCTTCTCTCGCCGTGCGGTTCACCACCTCATGTC
>JAOWBN010161370.1:0-18438 GCA_028565015.1 Pinguicula moranensis
AAATAACTTAAAACGGATTGTCTTGAATGCAGCTTCCATTCGTCTCCCGCTTTCATCCTAATTTGGTGATACCTACTTTTTAGATCAATTTTTGAAAACATGCAAGCACCATGCAATTCATCTAACATATCGTCAAGTCTAGGAATTTGGTGTTGGTATTTTACCGTGATATTGTTGATAGCACGACAGTCAGTGCACATCCGCCAAGTCCCGTCCTTCTTTGGTACCAAAAGTGTTGGCACAGCACATGGATGCTTGTCACTTTCTCCTCAGAAAAATGTGGCAGTATGATCGAAGCATGATCCATGATGGACGAAAGAATACACATTCCTTTAGCTTCGAAGGAAAGGAGATAGTCCTCTCCACGTTCCCAAGAAAGATGGTGCACCCATCGGACGAGAGGAAAGAAGTGGTTTCACTTTCTCTTGGCCCTTATTGGCCTGCTGGACTTATTGGGCCATACGTCTCTCCACATTAGCTCGTGCCTTCCCATGTATTTGCTTAACAAACTCAGCCTTCTTCTTTGGATCTAAATCCAACCTTTCACAACTTGGCAAAGGAGTTAGATCTAGAGGAGATAAAGGATCAAATCCATAAACAATCTCAAAAGGTAAGTATTGCGTGGCAAAATGTATACTACGGTTATAAGCTAACTTTACATGCGGTAAATATTCTTCCCACATTTTCAAGTTCTTAGAAATTAAAGCAGACAACAATGTCCCTAACGTTCTATTTACCACTTTAGCTTGACAGTCAATTTGTGGATTACAAGTAGTAGAAAACAAAAGTTTTGTCCCCAACTTTGCCCACAATGTTTTTCAGAAGTAACTTAAGAACTTTGCATCCCTATAAGAAATGATAGTTCTGGGCACGCTATGCAATTGTACGATTTCCCTAAAGAACAATTCAGCTACGTGAGATGCATCATCAGTTTTGTGACAGGGTATGAAATGAACCATCTTTGGAAAACGATCAACAACCACAAAAGGCATCACTCCCTCTCTTAGGCCTTGGCAATCCGAGAACAAAATCCATAGAAATATCAATCCAAAGTTTATAAGGAATTGGTAGAGGGGTATGCAATCCATGGGGGGGACCTTTGATTTTTCCAGCTTACAAGTCACACAACGTTGACACACATGAATCACATCATTTTTCATGCATGGCCAATAAAATTGATCATGCAACACATCATAAGTTTTAGCAATACCGAAATGTCCCACAAGTCCCCCACCATGAACTTCTTTCACAAGGAGATCCCTAATCGAGCACATAGGCACACAAAGCAAAATCCATCATGCCTAAAATATTTCTTAAAACCAGCCTTTTTGCATGCACCAAAAACTTCACCAAAGTCATGATCTTGTGCGTACGGGCGAGAAAGGGCATCAGCTACCGCGTTCTCCTTACCTTGTTTGTACTTGATCACTTATGGGAAGGTCTCAATGAACTCTACCCACTTAGCATGTCTTCTGTTCAGCTTATGTTGGCCTTTCAAATGCTTCAATGACTCATGGTCTATATGAATTACAAACTCCTTTCACCATAGATAGTGCTGCCAGTTTTGAAGGGCACAAACCAAGCCATACATCTTATTGTCATAAGTTGGATAGTTCAAGGTGGTTCCACTCAACTTCTCACTAAAGAATGATATAGGCCTTCCATTTTGCACAAACACTAGTCTTGTGCCTTTACCTGAAGCATCACATTCAGTTTGAACGTTTTGACAAAATCAGGCAAAGATAGTAGAGGTGCATTGGAAATCTTCCCTTTTAGCAACTCAAATGCCTTATTATGCTCCTTTCCCCGTATGAATGACACGATTTTCTTAATGACCACCGTGAGGGGCATCACTAGGCTACTCAAGTCCTTGACAAACCATCAATAGAAGCTTGGCAATCCATGAAAGCTCCTCACTTGGCTGACCGTGGTGGGTGTAGGCCACTACTTGATTGCCTTAACTTTTCCTCATCCACCTATTTGCCATTCTTGCTCAAAACAAAACCAAGAAACACCAACTTATTTGTACAAAAGGTGCACTTCTTATGGTTAGCATACAATTTCTATTTTCTAAGCACAAGCGACACAAATCTAATGTGTGAAAGGTGATCGTGCATGTGCTTAGAGTAGATAAGTATGTCATCAAAGTACACAATCACAAATTTGCCTAAAAAGGCTCATAAAACATGGTTCATCAAACGCATAAAGGTGCTAGGTGCATTAGTAAGACCGAAAGGCATAACCAACCATACATACAACCCATACTTAGTCTTAAAAGAACACTTTAACTCATCTCCTTCTTTCATGTGAATTTGATGCTATCCACTCCTCAAGTCCATCTTGGAAAAAAAATGCTCCATGCAACTCATCAAGCATATAATCTAACCTAGGAATATGATGACAATACTTTACCGTGATGTTGTTGATGACTCGAGAGGTTGTACACATCCTCCAAGGACTCATGCTCTCTTGGGCATGTCCCTTGTCCAGCAGCTCGTCCACTTGCCTCTACAGCTCCTTGGTCTCATCAGCACTACTTCGGTAGGCCGGTCGATTGGGTATAGCAGTGCTCGACACAAAGTCAATCAGATTCTCAATCCCGCGAATGTGTGGCAGACCAGGGGGTAACTCTTTGGGCATAACATCCTCGAATTCCTGCAAAAGGGGCACAACTTTGCTTGGCCATGAGCCAGCTAGTTTGTTAGTGAGTAAGTCCTTTTTATAAACAAGTATAATCATAGAGGAAAAAGAATTCATTGTACTTTTAATCACACTCTTTTGGGCCAAACATAATTTCTTCTCGTGGTCGCTCATTTTTTTTTCTCTCACAACCTCTTTTCCTTTCTTTTTTCTCTCTCGAATACGGACTTTGTGCTCATTGAATAAGTTAGGGGATAAGGGTGACAATGCAATGGATTTACCCCCATGTGTACAGATATACCTATTCATGCGTCCCTCATGAGTGGCATTCAGG
This sequence comes from Pinguicula moranensis, assembly GCA_028565015.1. Lineage (NCBI taxonomy): Eukaryota > Viridiplantae > Streptophyta > Magnoliopsida > Lamiales > Lentibulariaceae > Pinguicula > Pinguicula moranensis. The sequence goes on from JAOWBN010161370.1 coordinate 2,975, forward strand.
TCGAACTGCCATGGTCTCCAAAGAAAGATGTGACATGCATCCATGGGCATCCCAAGAAAGATGTGACATGCATCCATTGGCACAACGTCACACAATATCTTATCTTCATACTTTCCATTCATCACAGGCACCATCACTTGCTTCATTACATGCATCTCCCCAAAATCACTCAACCATTGGAGTTTGTATGGCTTTGGATGTTTCAGTGTGGCTAGTCCCATCTTCTCAACTAGATAGGTGCTTGCTACATTCGCACAACTTCCACCGTCAATGATGACACAACATACTTTCTGTTGGACGTAATGAGTATGGAACAAGTTCTCTCGTTGTATCCAATATTCTTCATCAAAGGCTTGTAAACTCAGTACTCTCTGTGTCACCAACATTTCTCCAACTAAAGGTGCATCTTCCTGAACGTTTGTGGCATCCTCAAGCTCAGACTATGAGTCTTCAGGCTCAACTTCTCCATCGGTCCACACACCATCATCACATGCTAATTCGGACACTAACTCGTAATATGTCCCAAACCCTGGCACTTGAAACATTTTATGTCACGATGTCTAGAGGTAGAAGGTGTAAAACTACCTTGTTTGCCCATGGGTTTTGATGTAAACTCCTAAGGGAACTCGATCTTGGGCTTCTCCCACTTTGGTGTAGACCGCCATGGTGGAACAGTCGTAGATCCTAAGCCAACTCTCCTCATAGTGCTCTTTCGTTTTAGTTGTTTCTCAACTCTAATAGCCCGGTACAACATATCTCCAATTTCTACATAAAACTGCATTTCAACAATGTCGGCAATATCATGGTTCAAGCTCTGCAAGAACCTGGCCATAGTCACTTCACGGTCTTCTATCACATTAGCTCGAATAATGAGCAACTCCATCTCTTTTTAACTTTCCTCAACGCTTTGGGATCCTTGTGTCAACTGTTTGAGTCTTTGATGAAGCCAATGGTGATAATGACTTGGTATAAAATGGTGTCTCAACACAGCTTTCATCTCGGCCCATGTCTCAAAAGGGATTTCCTTAAAACGCCTCATGTTAGTCACAAGCTGATCCCACAAAGTTATTGCATAGTATGTAAACTCAAGGGCAACAAGTGTTACCTTTTGCCGTTCGGTGTAGTCACAAAATTCAAACACAATCTCAACCTTCGTTTCCCACTCCAAATAGGCTTCAGGATCATTCTCTCCATGGAATGGTGGCAATTTGACCTTAAAGTTGCAAAGGTTTTTTGCACAATCGAGTCTAGGGCGGTATGGCTCATGATCTTGCTATGTGTGGTAAGGCTCAAATTCATCACCGCCGGCACGGTACTCATGCCTTGACTGTTGGGCATGCATGGCACCTTGGCAGGCACGGGCACGGGTGAATCGGTCATGGGGACTAAAAGTGTCCCTAGCATCATCAAACCAGGCGGCATAGGGCCTTATCGTCATTATCGAGTTCGTTTGGTCCATAGGCACAATTGTTTGTGCCATTCGGCACAGTACCATATGTGAAGGAAGGCACTTGCATGAACACATCCAATACGCGTGCAGTACGGTCGGTCTTCCTGTGACTCGGCACTAGAGGTTTCATCTGGTCCAATCGGCCGTGCACCACATCCATCTCAGCTTTCAATAATTTCCTTGTGGTCTCAGTTATGGACTCCAACCAAAATTTATGGTCGGCCATATGCTCAACCTGTTTTTCTTGTACATCGCCTTTAGGAGGCTTAGGAAGTTTAGGATCTTTTTAAGCCATCAATACCTGCAAAAAGAAAATGTTACTAAGGAAATTCCTCACTAACACTACCTCACGTGTATTTACTCAAAGTTGTTCACATAATGTTCATGTTTAACTCAAATCCGACTTTTTTTTCTTCACTCTAATGATCTCACCACTATGCCTTTTACCGCTCAAGGCTTCTCCTCTTAGCTTTATTCCACTCCAATTGTTCCCCAACTAAAGTCTAGCAATATCGAAAGAGAACGATGACACTTGAACGATTAGGGAATTGAAAATGTGCGTGGCAACAAACCATCAAACAAATGAATGAACTGAAAAGATCTCTTACTGACTGCACAAAGCGTTTGAGGAAGTGCTATTTAAGCCTTGAGATTTAGGTAAGTGTTTTCATTTTCTTTGGCAGTTAACTCGATCTTTTTTTTTAAAGATAACAGCTTTTCTTTGGGTGTTGTCACAAAAAAAGATAATTTATTTTTTACAAGACAGAAAGGTTACAACTCAACGAAATTTGCAAGAATGAAAAGATTAACTACCAGCCACGAATTTGACTTCAATTGCTACGAGGCCATGGAACTAAAAAGAAGAACAATAGTAGCAAAACGTTCAACCTAGCTCTCATACCAAATGATATGAACCCGGCACCAACAAGGGGCAAACTCAACACAATGAGGGCTTAATGAATAGGACAATTTTGGACGTTTTGACATGGCTCAAATAAACAGACCTACAGAGGCCAACCAACATGAGTAACATGTTTTTTAGAGGTTAAAGAACGCCACACAAGATCCCTTGATAACAACTTGTGTTACCTCAAGATCAAGGATACGTTCCTCTCGACGCCACTATTTCAAGTAGAGAAAAGATAAGTTGAAGTTGACATAAAACCAAAGAGAAGCTAATGTCTCACCAAACTCAAAAATAATAAAAGTGTCCAATAATGAAGGGTCAAGCTCCTTTTAGAGGCAAAGGGAGGCGGATAGGGTTACTAAGAGAAATATCCAAAGTTAAGATTTCTAGCTGGGCCACTTCCTCGATTGGCCAATCTATCGCATGGCCGAATGGCCCATCGTGCGTGCTGGTGTAAGTTCTGGCACAACGGCTGCTATCTCATGCGATGGCGCACTGTTTTGCTTGGTTTGGCACACGACTAATGTAATTTCCTTCATTCCTGGCCAACAATGAATTCCACTCAAACGGTGCTATACCAACTTTTCCACTTAATGATCCTTTGGCTGTAATGAGTGTATGGGCTCGTCCTTGTACGAAAAAAAGTTGTAGCAATCCCACAAGAGGCTTCCATGGGTTGTAGGCACGCAATCAGGTCGGCCAATGCCTCTTTGAATCTTCGTGCTTACAGCCTGATCATGGGAGCATTGTGCCATGCTAGTGTATCTCTCATAACGTTCTTTTCCACAATACCTTTTGTACGCACTTGTTCACTGTTAGGTGGTTTTGCGCCTGAACGATCGCTCTATGTCTCTGCACCCAAACGATGCATAGTGTATTTCTCATCAACAAGCCTAAAGCAAGCGTCCATCGGCCAAAAATAGTGGAGAATCAACCCTAGGTATAAGACGTGGTGGCCAAGGAGGTTTGCGCTTATTCGAGGAATGTGTCGACTGTGTTAAAGGAAATGGTCACTTCCAGCGTCGGCAAGGCAACCACAATTAGACAAGTCAAGTGCAAAACTTGGCTCGGAAGCATTCAGAGTTAAACAACAACAAGGGGGCACCTTTTCCCACATCAATCCATGGCGCATCCAAATGACCTTGGCCGCAATATTTGGAAGACATGGTCTGCAATAAGGCACCATACGCCCTTCGCTAGCCAAGAGGACTAACCGAGTGTCGCAGGCCAAAGATGGGGCGCAATAGCGTGTGAATAGTGCAACAACCGGTCGAGCAAAGTGGAAGCCAAAAAATAGGGTTGTGGCCTATTGTCTCACCAATCCAATGACTTCGCACACCGTCACAACCATGGAACCACCTAGTCACAGTTAACCCGTACCAAGGGGGTGCGAGGAAGTTTACCAAACCATGACATGGGAGATGGCTCAACAATCATGGCCTACATTGGCGGAAGGCTCGACACGGATGACAATGAGAGGGATAGGTTGGCACCCCACACGCAAGCTGCGTAACAAAGCCAACAATTGCATATGGTTGCAACTTGCTGAAGCACCATGGTGGATGTGCCTTCATTACTTAATTTTTGGGTCAAGTTCTTTTCAACCTGGGTTGAATGATGCAAAAGCATCCAAACCACCCGAGCTACCTTCAACTTCATAGGCATGGATATAGCCATCATGAAGCATTTAGCCTACCAGGAGCGAAGAAGGAAGGATAAGGACAAAAGGAAGTGAACGCTCAGGGTACATTGCCAAATGCTCGAGAGAATCGGCGGATGGAACGAGGATATCGGCCTACAACACGCACGATGGCCGATAAAGACACATTTGCGTGATTTTGTTTTCTTTAATGTTTAGTCATGCCCATTTTGAATTAACAAGTCATAATACCTTCTAAGGAGTAGGAACAGAGATCACACAAGAAAAACACCAATCACTTGATGCAATTGGAAGATGGCTCAGAACAATGATATCTACCGGTCAAGATGGCGCGCTATCGGGGCTGATGGAGCAACATTTTTGTTGTTCGTGCCAAGTTTGTATTTTGTTGTGCCATTTTGATTTGGAAGAGTCCAAACAATTTGTAAGGTCCTTGTGAGCATGTGCGCATCAAATTTGGACCTAAACGACTGGAACACATGGGCCATGGTTTGGACCAATCGTAGCTTCCTAGTTTTGATGGTTAGTTTGTGGTAGCCCGTATTTTGTCTCTGCCAAAGTCCAGATCCACGGACATGTCAGGGACGGACACATGATCCTACACTTTAGGACACATAAGGGTCCCGTTGGTCCCATTTTGGACCAGGATAATTCTATTCCCTAAAGAGATGGCACAAGCCACTCTTTTCAAATCATGGAAAACATCCGTGGACCGTTCGGCTGCATCCAATGATTGGGGGTCGAGCGTTGAGGGACTTATGCTATAAATGACTTGATAATTCCTCTGTCTTTTAACACACCCAGCAAGAATACTTTAATAATATCCAAAGCTTTCATATTTTTGAGTTCATGACAAATTTTGCACGAGACAATCTAGCGAGTGTCATTCTAGCATCAGTGAGAGCGATTGAGTGTATTTCCCTAGTATTATCACAATACTAGACCTAGAATCATTATCTCACTAATACTATGATTAGGGATGTTTAATATTGATAACATAATTAGAGTGTTTCATCATCACATTTGTTTGTGATACACTCTAAGTTATCAATACCTTTACTATTTGGAATGCTATAAATAAAACAAGTAAATAATCAAATAGTAAAGGTTGCTACAATCATATATACAATATTAAAATGTTAATAGAAAAAGCCCAAGCTGTTTGGCCTTAGGGAATAACACAAACACTTGCCCCTCCACGGCATCCCATGGAGGAGCTATCTAATTACATAAACCAAGGGTGTTTTCTTACCCTTGGGTGCGTTCTGTGATGAAATATACCATAATTTGTGTGTTGTAGTACTGTTTTAGGCTTGTACTGTAAATCGTATTTGCTCAGCTTGGTTGCCCACTGTATCCATTTGCCCAAGGGCTCAGACTTTATCATGATTTTCTTTGAGGGGCAAGTTGGTGATTACCTGGATTGTGTATGCCTTGAAGTAATGATGCAACTTTTGGGAGGTAGAGATGAGGGACAGAGCCCATTTCTCAATGTTAGTATAGCATTACTCGTGTCTTCCGAGCAGCTGGCTGACATAGTAATTTGTCCTTTGAATCTTTCCTTCTTTCAGGACTAACGATAAACTTATTGCTTGTTCGAAGATTGCATGTTAAAGGAGGAATTCCTTACTATCTGATACTTGGCTAGAATTGTGAGAATTCTAGTGGCTACAAACTCAAAATGCTCATAGATGAAAAGATGACACTCAAAAGATTGTGTTGGACAAAAAATGAGTGAAAGACTCAAATCGTCAAAATCTTATGATTTTACTGAAGGACTCTTAATGCTTGAGTGAAACAACTGAGGGGTGGTCGAGCCATTTATTGCCTAAGACCTTCATTGTCTGACCCCCAAATATCGGACGCAACCAATCGATCATAGGACTATTTCTATGGTCCCAAAAGAGTGCCTTCTGCCATCTCTTTAAGGACTGATTTTATCTCGATTCAAAACTAGATCAATGATGCTCTGACATGTCCTTAAGAGAAGGACCACGTGTCTACCCATGTCCAACTCATATATAAGGACTTTGGCCAAGACATACTTTAGGCTACCACAAACTAACCCCTAAAAACTAGGAAACTACGGTTGGTCTGAGGCATGACCCATGTGTTTGAGTCATTTTTTGTCAAAATTTGGTACCCACATGTTCATACGGACCTTACAAGTTTGTTAGACTCAAGCCAATGAAAATGTCATGACTAAATAGAAATTTGGCACGACAATACTAATATTTATCCATCGGCCGCGATAGTACGCCCTTTTGACCGGTAGTAGTCTTTATCCCGAGCCATCATCCAATTGGCTCGAGCGATTGGTAATTTTATTTGTGCAATCTTTGCTCCTACTCCTTACCAGATGTTTTGATTTGTTAATTTGAAATTGGCACGACTAGAAATTTAAAGAAAACAAAATAACACAAATGTGTCTTTATCGACAGTCATGCGTGTCGTAGGCAATGTGCTTTGTACGTTCATTTCCTTTTGCCTTAGCCTTCCTTCTCCGCTCACGATAGGATAAATACTTCATGATTGCTATATCCATAACCTACTGAGATCAAAGTGGCTTGGGTGGTTTGGATGCTCTTGCATCACTATGGTTTAGAGATCACTTGTTCGCGAGCTTGTGCTCAGGAGAGATTGATTCCAATTTAGTTGTTTATTGTGATGAACTCAGTATTTGTCATTTGTAGAATGGCTCTTACCTTAAGCATGAATGTACCCCTTGATGAACTCGGGAAAATGTAGAAAGTTTATCTTGTTTTAACATTAATCTTGTGTTTGGCTTTGTTGATTTTCATACTCATCTATGTATTTCTGGCCTGCATAGATAGATGCACTTAGAGAAGTGAGAGGCCGAGAGGCACAAGATACGTTAGGCATAACAAAACTCAGATAGATTGCTATTGCATGAGAATGCCACTAAAATTGATGCTACCGTGTGAGGATTACCTGTTAGCAAAGTCTTTCGTCTTCTTAATGTAACATTCGAGAGGTGCTCATTGTTGAACCAGATAAGGGCATTCAGTCTCTAGAGAGGTTTAAGCCTAGGAAAAGAGAATCTAGTAGACACAACATTAGAAGCAAAGCATGATAGGTGAACTAGGACCCCACCCGAGGGAGTCAAGTGGTGAAAGTACGATCCCTGAATGTTTCTATCCACTACATTTGTACTAAACATACATTTTAGTATCTCCATTCATGCATAGTTCTTACATTTACTGGTAGATTAAAAACAACCTTTTTATCATTGGTTCAAATTGTAAGAAACTTGTTAATGTTAGTGTTTGTTAACCACAATTCTCGAGGTGAGACATCATTCTCTTCATTTTATTACTTGTACGCTTGTACACTTGCAAGTAGTAAGTGCTTCAAGTATTTACACAGCAGTTCTTCGTGGAACCAATGCATGGAAAGTAGGATTTCATCTTTCTTCTTGACAGATGGGTGCACCAATTTCCTCAGCGCCGAGGCTAGGACTATCTTACTTACTTCAAAGTTAAAGGAATGTGTATTATTTTGTCCATCATGGATCACGCTTCGATCATATAGCCACGGTCTTTCGAGGAGAAGGTGGTAAGCATCCATTTTGGCCACATCGTACCATTTCTTGTCAAAATACTTTGTCCAAATAAAAAAGACACAGGCAATGTCAATTTACCATGACCGTGTTCCCTTTGTTGAGCCACGACATAGTATACGGTTTGGGGTTTGGCTTGGTCTCCAACTTGAGTTTTTGGACAACCCACTCAGCCACTACATTCTCACAGTTTCCCCCATCAATGATCAAGTCACACACCTTGCGGCATATGGTGCAGGTGGTCTTGAAGATGTTGATCTGCAACCAATAATATTTGGATTCATCCATGGGAACCAATAATCTTTCTAGATACGAATTTGGCATGGCCATCTCCTTATGATATCATCCTCTTCATCGTACAAAGGATTGTCCTACTCTTGGAACTCATGATGATCCTCGATCATCAAGTTCTTGTCGCGGTTGTTAGCAGTCTTTTTTGCACTCATTGGCTCTATGGACGGATTCTACACAACGAAAGCACTTAGTGGGGAATGTGCTAGCATTGTTTTGAGCAGGTTTGCCAGTCAGATGGTTGTCTACTTGCGCCTCTTTGTGCGCAACATTTGCCGCAGTCGATTTGCCCTGCACACCACCAAGCCAAACAATTTGAGACTTCATACATGGCCTCTTTTGTTGCATCTCCATGGCAAGGGCTTGCTGGTAAGCTTCAAAAATGCTCCACAAGGATAGGAGGACGAGCACATCCTGAATACTTGATCGTAGGCCACTAATATAGTGTCCTACCAATTGTTCCTCAAACTCAGACAAGTCATTCCGTGCCCTGAGTTGGTAGAACTCTTTTGTGCATTACTCAACACCTCGAGCTCCTTGCCTCAATGTGTGAAGGCGTTAATAAAGAGATGAGCATACCCAAATGGAAGGAAATGGCTTTGCATCTTCCTATCCATCTTCTCCCAAGAGGTGATCTTCGAATGCTCTTAGCGCTCACTGCTCTTTTGGTTTGTTCCCACCAAGCCAAGGCTCATCCTTTGAGCTTGATGGAAATAAGCTTCACCTTCACCTTTTCAGGCACCTCCTTGTATTTGAAGATACGCTCTACTTTGAAGCCATGGCTGGAGGTGCACTCCTTTTTGTCATCACGTCAATAGTGTCGGGGATTGGGCTCATAATTGTCAAAAAAGCCATCTTCTTCATCATAGCAAAGGGCTTGTTGGTGACCCCGAGTTTGGGAATTCAACCTGTGAGTGAGGTCCATGAATTGTTGATGCATCTCCTTTATCAACTCATCTCTTCTATCCTCCCAGCCATAGGAATTGTCTTCATCTTAAAAGGTCCGGAACCCTTGTCAAGATTTCCCCGCCATTTGATTGTTATACAAGATGATGAGATATCAAGGCTCTGATATAAACTGATGCCGGGATAGAATTGTGATACTTCTACGGGCTACAAACTCACAAGCGCTCATGGATGCAAGGATGACACTTGAAAGATTGTGTCGGACAAAAAATCAGAGAATGACTCAAATCATTGAAAGCTTATGATATTTGGGGGTCAATCCATTTATAGCCTAAGGCCTTCGTTGCTCGACCCCCAATTATCCGACGCAGCCGAACGACCATAGGACTATTTCTATGATTAAAAAAGAGTAGCTCGTGTAATCTCTTTAAGGACTAACTTTGTCTCGGTCCAAAACTAGATCAACGGTGCCCTGATGTGTCCTGAAGACAATGATCATTTATACTCCATGTCCAACTCATGGATGAGGACTTTGGCTGAGATGTACAATAGGTTACCATAAACTAACCCCTAAAAACTAACAAACTTCGGTTGGTCGAAACCATGGCCCATGTGTTCAAGTTGTTTTGGGTCCAAATTTAAGACCCACATGCTCATCGGGACATTACAAGTTGGTTGGACTCAACCCAATCAAAATGGTACGACTAAATAGAAATTTGGCATGGACAATACTAATGTTGCTCCAACAGTCGCGGTAGCGTGCCTTTTTGGCCGATAATAGTCTTTATCCCGAGCCATCCTCCAATTGCCTCAAGCGATTGGTAATTTTCTTTGTGCGAACTTCACTCCTACTCCTTAGGAGATTTTAGCACTTATTAATTTGAAATTGGCACGACTAGAAATTTAAATAAAACAAAATGACACAAATGTGTCTTTATCGGCCATCATACGTGTCATAGGTTGATCTCCTCGTGCCATTCATTAATTTTCTCGAGTAGTTGGCAATGTGCCCCGAGCGTTCACTTCCTTTTGTCCTTAGCCTTCCCTCTCCGCTCATCCTAGGCTAAATCCTTCATGATTGCTATATTAGAAAAGAGTTTCTAATCAGTACTTAATGATTATGATATCCAGTATAAGAAATCTATTGTATATATCAAAGAGGATGACAAATAATCTTTATGCTGGATTGGGATATGACAAAGGTGAAGGGATAAGAACTATGTGGGAACTAGTTCTTGAAAGAGATAGTCTCCTCGCATGATTATTCTCAATACTTGGGTGGCCATGACATATTGGTAGATGTCACTCATGATCTATGGATTAAAGGATTAAAGGAGTTTAATTCATTAACCATAATATGATTATGTTAATTCATGGTCCATTTCTAAGTTATTTAGAACCTATAGGATTACACACATTAACATCAAACACTTGAGGGCTGAAATTGAATTAAGGAAAAGTTTAAGGGCCTAACTGAATTATTTGATACTTTAATGACTCAAATATAAGTATATGGTCCTAAACATAAATATGAGATATTTGTGGTATGTATTGTATATCAAAACCTAGCAATAGTTGGATTTGAGTCGGAAGGCACTAACACATAGCGATGACATAGTGGAATTTTACTATACTTTCATATATGAGATATATTAAGTTAGTGGTCATTTTCTTCCAATTGAATTACATGCATAGGATGCATATCCAATGAGATTACATGCAACGAGGTGTTCATATACAAATAGTTGTATGTAAAGGTAGAGTAGTAGAGTTCTACAAAACCATGGGTAGCTCAACACCATGAATAAATGTATGGTTAGGACCAAATATTAATCCACTAACTTGGACATGTGTTTTCCTCTCAAAACCACATATAACTCTATAAATACCTTGATAAATTCATATTTAAAAGATTTTATGCATTTGTTGGTCTTGATAGAAGAAAAGAGAAATTCTCCATCCTCTTTCTCTCTCTACCTGAGAGCTTCATGACGTAAAGTGGTGAAAGATTTTGATCTTGTTTCTCATCTTATTGAACCACAAGCGAAAATCTAGTACTCTATATACACACATATATTGTTATACAAGGTGTTGTATAAGGCTCCAAGAGTTGTGGTGGTATGAACTTTCAATAGAGGGTGGTCACTTGCTCACCTCCAAGGAGACTGACTACCATAAAGAACTTTGTGAAAGCTTCAAGAAAATGTATAACTTTCTCCTTGCTCTTGTATTAAAGATATGTAAATCAGCATGGATCCTTGATTAGGAACTTCTTAAATTTTTATAGTGCACACACTTGTGTTAAGCTTCCGTTCCACTTTGATATTTCATGACACGTAGTTAAACCAACTTTTCATTAAAATAAAAAAAATTATTGAAACCAAATTTGTAAACCAAATTTTCACAGGCGCTCTTTCAAACAACCGGACAGTCTCACAAGAATAAATAAGATAAAATAAAGAAGCTACGTCAGTGATCTCTCTACTCCTCTGCTGAGCAGGTCGTCCATATTTATTATTTTATTGCTTGTTGAGGGTCGTAGCTGCCAACATAGCTCACCTAAGACTTTATAAAATGGACAGTAGGAGTCTTTACTGTCATCTTATCAACCATCACCCGTATCTATTATTTTTTTGCTTGTCAAGGGTCATGACTGTCATCTTATCGTCCTATGGACTGTACACATCTCACCTACGACTTTTAGAATACGGCTGTGGGTTGGTACACAGCTCTGCATTTTGGACTCAATGGCCAAATGTATGGTGCCAGAGACTTGGATGTCCTCCAAATGTGCCTGTGTAACCGTCGTTGTTCAAGTAAAGTAAAGAAAAGAAAACTGTCTTTGTGTATGGCATAAAGTGTTCCTGCTGTGTGCTGGCTGCCAGCCTGTGAGTTGAAATCAGATCAATCATGTTAATTCGTGCATGGCATGCAAGATATATTACATAGTTTTTATGTTATAAGATAATGAATTAGGAATGTATTCATATTGCATGCTTGTTTCTTGAGAATTGTCTTTAAATCCTAACTTTTGTTTTGAACAAAGTGTGTAGATTTTGAGATCAAAAGTTATAATAGTAAAAGGTGCACGATTTTGGTCCTCAATACTTGTATAAGCATATGTTATTTCGCAATAACAATTTGAGGTTAAGCCTTGTGATGGCCCTAAAAACCATGGCTGGGTATGGACGAAAAGTATCCAACCTAAGGCCAATTATGAACAATTTGTTGGTCATGCTCACTACCACATGTTCAAGAATGTGTTGCATTTAATGATTCTTTGTAGTACTCTAACTTTATATGCTTTCAATTAATTACGAATTAGTTTGAATGCATGGTGGTTAATCATGAACTAGAACCCAAAAGGATTATGGTTCGTAATAATTGTTATTACTTAATTATTGGAAGTGTGTTTTTAATAGTTACATTCATATTCAAAATATGGCTTGAATGTCATGCCTCTCTTGATATACTTGATGTAATTTTTTTCCCATCTCATTCCCCCCAAATGTAACTTGTGGTTTCTCAAAATAAATGTAATGTAAATTAGTTTAGTTGGAGGAAGTATGTGGGAGGTAGGATAGGAATTATGTGACTGAAGAATGGTGGCAGCACCAAGAAGGACCCAACAGGATGGAGATGCAAGGAGTAGCATGTCATCAAAGATTGGATGACCACCCTTGGGAAGCAACAAGGCCACGACTTTTTCCACATTTTTGGTGGAGATGCAAAGATTTGCTTGTCTTCGCGGAGTTGAAGACCACACTTAGGTTTAACCTACCTTGTTCCTCAATGGTTGAGGGATTAGCAAAGTACACAATGATCCATGTATATGTGTTTATTTACCAGGCTTTATGTTTTATTGTTATGTGATAATAATAGGATATGAATGCTAGAAATGATGAGACCAAACACATTGAAAAACCTTTAAATAATAATTAAGTCTCTCATTTCCAAAAGTTTTTGAAAAGGGTGATGACTTCCATTATTATGATAAAATGGTTCTTCAGATCGGTTGTTCACATGTTGAGGTAACTCAAGGTGGCCATCTATCTTTTAGGAAGTTTTATTTTTTCAGCCAAAATTTCCATATTAAGAAAAGGGGTAAAGTATGCGCAAGGTATAGAAGAAAGAACAAAAACAATGAAGAAAACCAAAGAGAAAACTACAAAATTAAGAACAAGAGAAAATAAAGAACAATGAAGCAGTCTATTCAGTGATGCATCTCTCTTCCCTGAGTTGGTCAGCATCTAGAAAAACATGTATCGCTCAATAGCACTGTGTGCTTTTCGTCCCCATTTAATAGCCAGTGAATCAACTATGCTGCTTAGGTACATTGGCCTTTGTCCTGCGTCCAGTCTTATTATGTCACCTTCAGCTTGCAGCTTGTGGCTTGCTTGATTTTGTGTTGGTACATGCATCCACAAACGTCCTGGTTGTCAACTTATCAAATATCTTTCACAGATCTGGTACACAACTCAGCTTATGCTCATGGGTATCAACTTATCAACATAATTATATTTCTGGGTACTTTTCAATGTGATCTCTTCGCTGCTTGCAATTTTGTCACCATGGGTGAAGTGAACCTAGGTACGAGTTACAAGATGATCAAATCTTTAAACATGGCTGATGAAGATGTTCGAGGCCCAAGAAGCATTTGAAGGGTAGCATGGACAATCAAAAAGAGTCATAATTCTCGAAGGAATCCCAACCCCGGAGGGAGTCTTATCTAAATAAGGAGTTCTAACTCGACAAGGAATCCTATTCAAACAAGGAGTAACCCTGGAAGGAGTGCTATCTCAACAAGGAGTTCTAACTCGAAAAGGAATCCCATTTCAATAAGAAGTCCTAATCCACCAAGGAGTCCTAGACGAGCAAAGAGTCTGAACTTGATGATCCAAGAAGCTTGGCCTAGAGGAGACCACAACCCATTTATGCTTAGTGGGCCCCATGGCCCACCTGAAATGGCCCGTCCCACTACCAAAATCCAAGTTATGGCCCAATAAGCAATCCCAAATGAATTATGCACGTATTTGGTAGTTTGTGGAGTCCAAGGATAGGTGGAAACTAGACAAAGTCCAAAACTTCAATGGATAAGGAAGTTTCTACCCAAAAATTATCCAAAAGGATTCCTTCCTTATCCAAAGACACTTTCTTTATCCAAATCTTTAGATTAGGTTATTGCTTTATTAGTCTTTATCTACACTATGTTTGTTTTTATCTAAACTAGGTTCTTTCCTATCAATTAGGAAATGTTTTTGAGTTCATTAGGACACATAGAATTCATCCTTTACTACTATATAAAGAGGACAAATGCCCCATGTAAGAGAATCAACAAGTTTTATGAAGTTTTACCGTTTTACGTATTGTGAATGTATTCTCTTTTGGATTTAAACATTCTTCGACTTATCTTTTTTTTTCAAGTTAAGTGGCATCGTTTTAAATAACTTATCCTAATTCTTGGTTGATACATTGGTTATCTTCAGGGGGTTATTGGGTGGCATTCTCGGTTACAATTTTCATCACTTCTCATTGTTTGACACAAGTTGTGTTCAGGCGAAAGCACAACAAACTCATCCCTTTTAGATCATGTTTTTTCATCTTGAATTGGTTTGGGGTTTTGCCACAAGTTCGGCAATGATTCATATCATTTGGTATAAGAGCCAGGTTTAGGACATTTTTGCCCTATCAATTAATGTTCAGGTTGCTTAGCTCATTATAGCTTTGAGGCCAAAATTTGTTTGATAGTCTATCCTTAATTTTTTTATTTTTTTCCTTCAATTTCGAGTTGTAACCTTGTTGGTTATTCAAAAATACAATTCTATAAAAAAAATGAAATTTTTCTATTTAAAAGCAGGAGCAACGGGATCTGATTAAAAAAATTAATTCGAGATCCTCAAAATAGCGCTTCATCGAAATTGGTATAACCATCAAAAGATCTATTCAAGTTAAGTTGTTTTGATTTGTTTGGAATCTTCAAGAGTTTTTCATGAGTTGGAGTTCTTCATACACAAATCGGAGGCCGCCACCCTTTTTTTAGTCCCTGAAAGGATAGTTGTTCTTTTGTAATTCTCAATCTTGAATCAAGTTCCAGTCTATTCCGGATTGTCATTTAGCTTGAGGAAAAGGTTTGAGTTGAAGTTAGCTAAAACCATACTGACAGTACTTGAGAGGTAAAAGGTACAGTGGTGAGATTCAAGAGAGGGCAAAAGACAAATTGAGTGATAAACGAGTGCTTGAATGATCATCTTTTGAGTGCATACATGTGAGGGAGTGGTGAGTATTTTTACAAATCTTTTTTGTGCAGGTACAACATGTCTCAAAGACCCAAAATCGTATCTAGATCACTTAAAGAAGATAACCTTATAGAATCCTTCTGGAGGAGGTACTAAAACTGGAAGCAAGTTATGAGAGAGAGGCGTGCGTAATGGACCAAATTGAAAGGCGGATCATGAAGGGATCACCTAAGGCACAAAACGGACCTCCATGGATAAATACTTCACCAATGGATGTTCACAAGAAGGTTGAAACAACTAATGTCACTTCTCCTGGTAATTCGACACCTTCTTGAATTTGTGCTCGCGATATTAGGTGCACCACATACCAAGGTTATGGACACACTTTCATTCAATGTCCAAACGGTAAGGAGGTAGAGTTGAACGTTCAGAGG
>JAOWBN010161480.1:0-18437 GCA_028565015.1 Pinguicula moranensis
ATTTGAGTATAAAGCAACATGAGAAACATTATCAGACGCTTCTGGTAGGGTGGGTTGATAGTTGTCTGCTCCTCCTCCTCCTCCTCCTGAGTACCACAGTCAGGTGGGTATGATGGCCCCACGTCCTCCATTCCTCGCTCCATCTCTCTGACCTCCTTGACCACGACTGCCTCTACCACGTCCCCTCCAACCAAAGTCTCGATCTCTCCTCGGCTGGGGACAAGCCTCCATCAAGTGTCCAAGCTCACCACACTGATAACAACTGCGAGTCTCAGTCAGTGGGCAACTAGCAGTGGCTAAAGCTTTAGCCCCTGATCCTGCGTTGGGCTTAGTCTCATATAATTGGAGTCGGGTCTCCTCTTATAACATCCCAACAATAGCTTCACTCAGAGGGTGAATAGTCTGCTGACCCATCAAGATCGATCGTCAAGTATGATAGGTCGGGTCCACATCTTTCAAAAATTTCATTATCTTCTCTTCTTCCCGAACCTTTTGACTGGGGCAGTCGGTAGAACAACCTGCTGGGGGCTGAAAGTGTTCCAAATATGCCCATAGTCGTCGTAGACAAATACTATACTCCTGCTAGGTATGCTCTTCTGTGTCTCGGCATCTATCTGTAATTGAATCTAAAACTTTCTCAACTGATTCTCCATGCCAGAATAATCTTCCTTCAATCGTATTCACATATGCCTGACAACCTTGTGATTCTCCATTGAGGAGGAGATCTCAGGAGTCCTTGAATTCAGTAACCCCACACATAAAGTGGCCTGTGTGACCTTCTATTTAGAAGTATTCGTAGCATCACCACACTATTTCTCTTCCAGAAGACCTCGTAATTCCTTACTCTTTAAGATCCTCTCAACCCGTAGAGCCCAGTTACACTAGGTTGCCTAGCCATTAAGTTTCAAGTCGATAGATGAAAAATCGAGTTTAGGTTGCCCCACAGAGGAAGATGTACCCACACACAGAACCAAACCAATCAAAGCTTTCAGGGTCTCAAGGTTGAGCGCACTTAATGCCTCTAACCCTGCTTTCTCACTGGTATTTCCTTCCATCATCACAAGAAACTCCAAGTACAACCCCAATCAATAATCCAAAAGGTAAACTTCAATCTTCTACACACCACACTATTCGTGCCTCTGAACCTAGAGTAGCGCATCAGGCACATAATATCAATTTCATCGATAAAGCACAAGTCACAAGTAGCTTAAAACTACGCATAAACAACAATCCACAACTCATATCAACAAACCAATAGCACGAGTGTGTAGAGGAAAGCAAACCAGAGATTCTGCATTCTATGCATTGGCGGCGGTCCGGCAACGTGGCGCATGAACGGGTCTCCCGGGATGAGCTCAGCGGTGCAATTCCACTAGTGGTGTTTGACGGAGCAAAAGATGCCGGACGACGGCAAAAATCCCCAGAAAAATTCAAAAATTGTGGTGAAAAAGTCAGATCTAGCCGGATTCTGGCCGAATCTCAAAAACTGGCTTGTACCAGTGTGACGGGGAAGACGAAGCAGTTCTGGCTATATCTTTGTGACGGCGGCGGACGGCGGAGGATGGTGGGTTTTATGGCTCTAATACAGTGATACCATATTGAAATTAGAGAGAAATTATTGTGTTTTTCTTACTGAAGGAACTACACGCCTATAAATAGGCATATATCAAATGTAAACACACACGTGCGAACAGAATCATATGAGTGTAAACACAATCTTACGAATGTGAATGTAATCACATTTATAGGACATACATTCAACAATAATCACAGGAAATGATCATGCAGAGATCGCAGGGCTGAGAACAGACTTGCTCAGTGAGTTCGAGATGAAAGACTTGAGAGAACTGAAGTGCTTCTTGGGAATTGAGGTCAAAAGAATAGCAGAGGCGATCTTTGTGTCTCAACGAAAGCATATAATAGACCTCCTTCCTGATATGGGACTCCTGGATTGCAAGCCAGTAGATACTCCTGCCATAGTAAATCAGAAACTTCGGATAATGGGAGCTGAATTAGCAGATCAAACCAGGATATCAGCACTTGGTCAATAAACTCATCTACTTGGCACACACACGGCAAGACATAGTATATGCAGTAGGAGTAATCAGCCAGTTTATGCATAAACCACAGTTAGATCACTGGGAGGCTGCACTTAGAATAGTTCGTTATCTGAAGGGGACGTCCAATATAGGAACTCAATTCAAAAAATATGGGCACTTGAACATCGAGGGCTACCCAGATGCTGATTCTGCAGGTAATCCAGTAGATTGAAGGTCCACTCCAGGATAATTTATGCTAGTTGGAGGAAATCAGGTAACCTAGAAGAGTAAGAAACAAAAAGTGGTAGCACTATCAAGTGCATAGGTTGAGTTCAGGGGAGTAGTTCGAGGACTTACCGAGATATTGTGGTTGAGGAAACTGTTACCTCAAATAGGTCAAGCTACAAGCAAATTTTTCCCTCAAAAATGTGATTGTCGAGCAGCTATCAGCATATCTAAGAATCCAGTCCAGTATGATAGAACTAAACACGTTGAGGTGTATCACAACTTCATCAAAGAAATACTTGAAGAAGGGATCATCGGCCTTCGATTTGTGAGATCAGAAGAAGAGTTTGGTGACATCCTAACAAAGGCAGATACCAAACCAGCGTTCACTAGTACTTTACACAAGTTGAGAATTGAAGACCCTCCAATCAAACTTGATGGAGAGTGTTAGATAATAGATAGGGAAGATCAAGATTTATCCAATACAAGGAGTGATCCTGATATTTTATGGACAGTATCCCACGTAGTCATGTACTCTATAAGACATGTACCGTGAACCATTAATTGATATCAAATAAAAACCTTAAACTGTTTGATACAGAATAACACTTTAACCACAATGTTTCTTGATCACGAAAATAGATCCCAAAGCAAAAAAATAATGTTTTTTTCATGCTTTTTTACCAGCTCTGAGGGGAACTAAGTGCCATTTTCTTTCTCCATATTTTTCTATACATTCTCTCAAAAGACTATACTCTTCCTTCGCCCATGCGCCTTTCCTCACTCGTCCTGCGGTGCTTTCCATTCCTTTTAAATGAATTTGAATGAATAGTAATATATATATATATAGGGATAGGATCCGTGAACACATAAGTTGACACATAAATGGACACATATTCTTTAAAAATCAAAGTTTAGGGTCCGTATGTTTTAGGGTTTGAGATTTAGGGTTTAGATATTTTGATTTTTAGGTCGTAGGATATAAATTTTAGGGTTTAGGACTTACGGTTTAGGGTTTTTAGGATTTTTTTGGGCTTAGAGTTAGTAAGTTTTAGGGTTTAGAGTCGTAAACCCTATAAATCCTAAACCATAAGCCCTAAACCCTAAAATTTATACCCTACGACCTAAAAATATAAATATCTAAACCCTAAATCCTACGGACCCTAAATATAGATTTTTAAGGAATATGTGTATACTTATGTGTCCACGGATCATATCCCATATATATATATATATATATATTAGTCAAATCCAACTAATGGAGTTTTGATGCAAACTTATGTTTATTGCATTTGTGGTCCCATAATTACAAAAAGTCTTTCATGTTTCATAAACTTCATTTTGACCCTTATACTTTACCAAAATTACAAAATGACTCCTCAAAAATTTGATGTTAATGTGTGTGACCCTAGAGGTTTCCAATAATTTTGCAATAGACCTTGAATTAACATAATCAAATAATGGTTAATAAATTACATACTTGTAATTCATTAATCCATAATTCAAATCCATAGACCATAAGGGACCTGTAGCAAAATATCGTGACCCTCAAGCATTGAGAACTCTCATGGAAGAAGACTAAGAACTAGCTCTCGTGTAATTAACATCCTTTCACCTTGTTCATATCCCTAATCTTGAATATTTAGGTTATTTGTCATCATCATTAATATACATAAAATTTCTTGTACCAAAAGTCATAATCATTGAGTACAAATTAGAACTTCTTTCTAATTAAACTCGTGCTTTGCAAATGCTTCCATGATTTCTTACAAGTGGACATAGGGAGATCTTCTCCTAACGTGTTAGGAGCGGTGATTCCTTTATCGATTACTCACAATCCTTTCGTACTTCAAATCACTCCCAAGACTTCTCATTGTTACTCATTTGCTGTGTAACTCCGAAAAGAATCAAAGAGTGACATCTATACTCATGATCTCTATGGTGACTTCAAGTTTAAGGATCACTTATACCAACTATTCTTTAGAGTATCAATCATCGACAAAATAGTGATCTCTATCCGAGTCAATTCGATGTACTTGTCAACTACAAGCATCCATGTTCTAAGTTAAGTGTCTTTACACTATAGTTGATGAGATCAACTATTTCCTTCAAAATGAATTGGCTTAGAAAATGCTAACCTATTCATATTACTGATGCCCTATCTCACTAATACTATGGTTAGGGATGTTTAGTATTGATCACGTATTAGAGTGGTCTCATCATCGCATCTCTTTTTGATACACTTTAAGTTAACAACACTACGCTTTACTATTTGGAATGCTATAAATAAAGCAAGTAAATAATCAAATGGTAAAGGTTGCTACAATCATATATACAATATAAAAGTGTTAATACAAAGGCCCAAAGTAAATGGCCTTAGAGCATAACACTGACACTGGCTCTTAAAACGCTTTTTATGTGGCCTCCAATTAAACCGCCCATACAGGGGAGTATCTTGGTTATCATATGTGTCTACCTCAAAAGGGTAAGCCTCATTGTTGTTGTATACTAGTTCCATTCTCAGATGCTTGTTTTGAAGAATCACAAAGACAATGACACAAAGTAGGCTTCACTGTCATTCAAACACAAAACCCTAATGATAAATCTGTCCATTAAAGTAAAACAAAGATCAATGAAATACCCTAAACAGAAATTGTTTGCCCTAGTAACACAACACAGAAGGAAATTAAAAATGGTAGACCAAGTAGACTCATAACCGCAAACTATCCTTTTTTTATTATTCACAAACAAAACATGCCAGTAGAACAAACATGAAAATTAAACAAAATATTTGAAGAAGCAGTGAGATTAGGGCTTATACCTAATTGAGGGAAGAAAATAGTGAATCTGTCGTGAAGAAAAGATACGAAGATGGTTGATGAGCTGACTTTATACCTAATAAATGCAGACTATTTGAGTCTGATTTGGCTCAATAAGGACGATGGGACAAGCCTTTTATACATGTTTTCCTTCCTTTTTGTAGACATATCATTTATTACTATTTGAGAGAAAATGAAGAGAAACAACTCCAAAAGCAGAGGTTTTGCTCCAATTATCCAAGATGTGACACCAATTCTTGATTCCATGAGTGTGCAAGATAATATGTCATGCCACAATTGGTAAGCAGATGAATGTACCCCTGCACTGTTCTGGAAGCTTTCACGGGAAGATACTGAAATGGTATATAAGGCAGAATCAACAAAAAGAAACGCGTGAAGTAAAAGAATAGGAGAGTCCAAGAACAGAGAATTTTGAGTCACCATCTTGCAGCTCTAATCTGATTCTCTTCTTGCCTTGTGATGAACTCAATGTTGTGTATTTGTATACCGGATTGTGCCTTAAGCATGAGTTAAACATTTAAATCCAGGGGAGCGTGTAACCCTCAAGGAACTCGGGGAGTTTATGGAATGTTTACAATGCTTAGTTGTATTTATAGTGTTTGATCTTGTTGTTCTTCATACTCATCTATTTATGTCTTATCAAACGTGAGTAGACGTACTAAGCGTAATAGGAGGTCGAGTGACACAAGTTATTCTAGGCATAAAAGGTCCATATTGATTGTAATAGCATGAGAATGCCTATAGGATCGGTACTACCGTGTGAGGATCACTTGAGAGTAATGTCTATTGTTTATCTGTATGTGACATCGAGAAATATTCATATATAAACCAGTGAAGGACGTTTACAGCTTGAGAGAGATAAGGGTCTAAGATCGGTGAATCGGGTAGGCACAATACGACAGTTAACTCATAACTAATCAGGTTATAAATCAACCCGAGGGACTTAAGTGGTGAAATTTCAATCCCCCTAGATATCTCAACCCTTGGTATTAGATCTATCTCCATTTCATTGCATTTTACTCATCTTTGTTCATTGTCTTATTTGTAGTTAATGACTAGAGTGGTATCAACATCAATGCAGTTTTATTCTGTTCAAATTGTATAAAACTTGTGATTGTTTATCCCAATCCCTAAGGTTCGACATCCTATTAATCACTTTATTAATTATGTGACGTGCACACTTGCACCATAAAAGTACATCACATATATGCGCATCAAGTTTTTTGGCGCTGTTGGTGGGGATTGGTAGTCTAAACAAGATTAACGACACGCAAGTTTTAGCTGGATTGAACTTTAATTTCTTGTAGTTTTAATTTTTGGAACTCTGTTTGCAGGCATTGCATGAATCCATCGGAAAGTGACTCATCTTGTGAAGAGTTTGATTCAGATATTGAAAGAACTTTCCAAGCCAAAAATAAGAGCACAACAACAAGCAAGAGACGGAATGCAACGCCTGAAAGACGATGATAGAGACTAGAGGAATGTAGTTGTGGTACAAGATGAAGATGATGTGCCTATGGAAGATTTTTCCCTGCCTCGTGCAGATGAAGCAGCCCCCTACATTAGGAGACCAGTAATTCAGGCAAACAACTTCGAGTTGAAACCATCCACTATCCAGCTACTCATGCAACATTCCACCTATGGGGGAGGAGCAACAAAAGACCCAAATTTACATATAAGTACTTTTGTGGAGATACGTGGCACTCTCCAGTATGTAGGAGTGACTTTAGACACTATCAAATAAAGATTGTTCACACTCTCCCTCGGAGATAAAGCAAAGAGATGGCTGCAAGTGCTACCCCTAGATTCAATACACACTTGGGAAGATTTAATGAAACAATTCCTTATTCAATTCTTTCCACCCTACATGACAGCAAGATTATTGAGTGAAATTATATCATTCAAACAAAGAGACATGGAGACGCAGTATGAATCCTGGGAGAGATTTAAGGATTTACTGAGGAGTTGTCCAAATCATGGATTACCACGATGAAGGCAAATCCAAGCATTCTATAATGGGCTGGATAACACCACTAGAAGAGAAATAGATGTAGCAGCCAATGGGACCTTCACGAAAAAATCATACAGCGAAGCTTACAAACTCTTGGAAGTCATGGCGTATAGCTGTTACAGATGGTCCACTGAAGGAAAAAGAAACAAAAGAATCGGAGAAAGATATGAAGTAGACAAGGTGGATACATTGATGGCTGTAATGCATACCATGAGCTCCATACTTGAAACCTTATTTAGTCAAAATGGAGCTTCAAGAATAGTAATGACAGTTCAACCATTGACTTGTGAAATGTGTGGAGGACCACACCACATAGATCAGTGTCAAGAGCTATCATCAATGGATAACATCTCCATGGAGCAACTGAACTACGTATCAAATTAGCCAAGATATCAAAACTTCAATCCATAAAAGAATGGCCATCCTAAATTTTCGTACAACAACAATCAACATGTTTTGAACCCTCCAGGACAGATGCCATTTCAAGGAAAAAAGGCCTTTCCAAGGTCAACAGTAGGTGCAGATACTATAATGAAATTTGAAACAACAACATTTGACATCAGATGATCTGATCACTCAAGTAGCCTTGACTGCAAAGAACATCCAAAACCTTCAAGACTTAGTAACACAGTTGGCCACCGCATCACAGGGATTTATGCAAGAAATAAGGGCTAACTTCAAGGATCAAACAATAGCTATGAGGAATTTGTAAGCCCATGTGGGACAATTAGCAAAGAAGTTAGCAGAGAGATCCCTTGGAACATTGCCAAGCAACACTGAAGTGAATCCTAAGGATTAGTGCCAAGATATAACCCTGAGAAGCAGGAAAAAGGTAGAAATCTTGTCCAAGGATACCTCACAAACAAAAAAGAAAGCAGCCACAAAGTCAGAAGAATGCATACCTCAGAAAGAAGAAGAACATAAACCACCATTTCCATTCCCACAAAGATTAAAACAAGGGAAACTAGACAAGAAGTTCCCAACGTTTCTAGATGTTTTCAAGAAACTGCATATTAATATTCCATTTGTAGAAGGTTTGGAGCAGATATCATGCAACGTAAAGTTCATGAAGGATATTTTATCCAACAAGAGAAGATTTGGAAATTATGAGACTGTAGCTCTCACAGAGGAGTGCAATGCCATCCCCCAAAAAACATTGCCACCGAACCTAAAAGATCCAGGGAGTTTTACTATCAGTTGCTCTATTGGAAATGCTACATTTGCTAGAGCTTTGTGTGATCTAGGCGCAAGCATTAATCTTATGCCATTATCTATTTTTTAGAAGCTGGGATTAGGTGAAGCCACACCCACCACAATCTCCCTACATTTGGCAGATAAATGCATCAAGCACCCCAGGGGAATCATTGAAGATGTTCTTATAAAAGTCGATAAATTTATCTTCCCAGCTAATTTAATTATTCTGGATATCGAGGAAGATAAAGATATCTCGATTATTCTGGGAAGGATATTTCTAGCAACAAGAGGTGCACTCGTTGATATCAAAAGAGAAGAGATGATTATTAAAGTCCAAAGGGAATAGGTTAAATTTAATGTGTTTTGGGCAATGAAACAACATGACCACAGGGAATATTGCTTGAGTGTAGAGGCATACCACTAGAGTAATCTGGAAAAAAAATTAACCAGTTCTGACCCACTTATTCTAGAAGAGCGAGGAGTTATAGGATACACCAACTGGCTGGATGCTAATGAAGGTCAGGGAAAATCTCATTTTGAAAATCTGGGAGAATCCTGCATCTCAAAACACTTCAATCAAACAACCAACTATTTTGGAACTCAAACCATTGCACACACATTTAACGCATACATTTTTGGGCATTGATGAAACCTTGCCAATGATCATTTCAAGTTCTCTTTCACCTCAACAAGAAGACAGTCTGTTGCGTGTGCTCAAGGATCACAAGTGTGCCATAGACTGGACCTTGGCAGATACAAAAAGAATTAGTCCATCTGTGTGCATGCACTGAATATTCTTAAAATAAGGAAGCAAACCAGTCATAGCTTCCCAAAGAAGACTGAACCCAATTATGAAAGAGGTAGTTAAGAAGGAGATCTTGAAATGGTTGGATGCTAGAGTTGTGTACCATATCTCGGACAGCAGGTGGATCAGTCCAGTACAGTGCATTCTAAACAAAGAATGGATGACAGTGGAGGTTAATGATCAGAATGAACTTATTCTCAAGTGGACAGTCACTAGATGGATAATCTATATGGATTACAGAGCACTGAACAAGGCCACAATAAAGGATCAATACCCCTTGCCATTTATTAATCAAATATTAGATCGTTTAGCAGGCCATAAGTTTTACTGTTATCTGGATGGCTACTTTTGATACAACCAGATTTGCTTACCACCTGTAGATCAGGAGAAGACTACCTTTACCGTCCCCTATAGAACATTTGCATTCCGCATAATGCCATTTGGACTTTGCAATACTCCAGCTACCTTTCAGAGGTGGATGGCCTTTGTTTTTCTCTGACATGGTGGAACGCATCATTTAAGTCTTCATGGATGACTTCTCGGTGGTAGGAGCATCATTTGAAGGGTGTCTAAAAAATTTACAATTGGTGCTTAAAAGGTGTGAAGTAACTAATTTGGTGCTCAACTTGGAAAAATTCCACTTCATGATACAAGAAGGAATTGTGTTGGGACATAAGGTGTCAAGTTTGGTGATAAAAGTTGATAGAGCAAAAGTAGAAGTCATTGACAAACTGCCACCACCAACTTCTGTCAAAGAAATTAGAAGCTTATTGGGCCATGCAAGTTTTTACAGAAAGTTTATTAAAGATTTTTCACACATCACCAAACCACTATGTAAGCTGCTGGAAAAAGATGGAAATTTTGAGTTTGAGGATAAATGTTTAAAGGCATTCAATTTCTTGAAGGATAAGTTGACCACTACACCTATTATTGATACACCTGATTAGTGGGAACTATTTGAAATCATGTGTGATGCAACCAACTAAGCAGTAGGAGTAGTTTTTGGGTAGTGGAAAAGCAAAGTATTCAGTACAATTTACTATGCAAGTAGAACATTGAATGCAGCTGAAATCAACTATGCCACCACAGATTGCTTCTTAATCCCCTAGACTGCATCATTTTTTCCTCTAATTGAATATGCATTTCCTACCACACAGGAATCTGGACTACCCAAGTGAGAGAGTATCTGTTATTATTATGACTTCATGTCAATTTTCTTTCTATAACTGCAGTGACCAGGTGCAATAGGTAAGAGAATCTTTAGCACTTCCACACTCTGGCAGTAATATAGGAATCAACCGAACCCAGAAGAATGATATGCTATGGACTATGTAACATACATCCCCCCTCCCCCACCCCAAATATTCTGTATCTGTAGCAGATTTACTCCTTTTCCGGTTTCACATAGGTGCAGGTTAGGAAGAGGCTACAACCACATAGCTCACTTAAAGATGTATAAGAGTGACCCTTTGGCATGCATTCTATATCTTAGTACACATGACATTGAACCACCAACTTTATAGCCACTAGCCTCAAAGGAATTACACGTAATGATCATGTGCAACAGGGTGAATATCTCAGCACACCTACAGTTGGTTATGAGTGACCCTATGACAGGCCTCGAATATCTCAGCACACCAGATATCAAAACACCAGCATTTTAGTCACTTAGCCCCCAAGGAGTGCCATGTAATGATCAGGTGCAATAGGTGCAGTTTTCTGAATATTTCAGTACACCATACGCCTTCCAAAGGGTGAGTGGAAAGTGGGGCAATCAAAGCTTATGAAACTAAAAATCCACACTGATCTATATCCGAGCTGAGTAGACCTATTTATTATAGGATCATTATGTACTATCTCCAGGGTGGTTGTTGCTGATTATTATCTCTTGTAATTGATATGAGTTGTAGGCCGTTCAGATTACCCTCCCTTCTGTTCATTATGGGGATAGCTCACCTTTAATCGAGCTATGTACCAATTTTCCTATAATGTGACAGTCATGACATTATATTTGGTGAAAAGTGGATAATGGCAATGATCTGAATGCTGAGATGTTGTGTGATCTTCTATGACGCTAGGTGAGCCATATACCAAATCACCATTAGCTATATTTGAAGGAAGATATGAAGAAGAGGAAGGTTGCTCAGCTCAATTATGGTGATAGTAGCTAGTGGTATCCCCCTAGGAGCCACTAGGGGCTCGTTTGTATTTTATTTTCTTCTTTGTACATTCTATTATTCTTAATGGAATTTGACTTATCTAAAATAGCTATGCCACCGTATAAAAGGAACTGCTAGCCATGGTGTTTGCATTTAACAAATTCAGCTCTTACATTTTTGGAAGTAAAATAGTAGTGTATTGATCATTCAGCCATTAAATATCTCATTATGAAACAAGATGCTAAGCCAGGGCTTATCAAATGAATTTTGCTCATACAAGAGTTTGATATTGGAATCAAAGATAAGAAGGTCTCTGAAAATGTAGTGGCTGATCATCTCTCACGCCTAGAAAATTTTAATGGAAATGAAATGGACAACATCCCTATCAATGATTCTTTTCCAGATGAAAGACTGTTGGTTGTCCAAGGAAGTACAAAGCCCTAGTTTGCAGATATTGCAAACTATCTAGCATGCAGAATTATTCCCTATGGATCATCATGGCAACAAAAGAAAAGATTTTACTCCCAAGTGAAGTCCTATTTGTGGGATGAACCTGTACTGTATAAATATTTCTCAGATCAAGTAATTCGAAGACATGTTCCAAAAGAAGAAATCCAGTCTATTTTAACTCACTGCCATGCACTGGAATGTGGGGACACTTGGAAGCAAGAGGACTGCAGCTAAGGTACTGTAGTGTGGATTCTACTGGCCTACACTATTGAAAGATTCACAGGATTTATTCACCAAATGCGATAGATGTTAAAGAATGGGACAAATCTCAAAGAGGAATGAAATTCCTCAGCAAGAGATGTTTGAAGTTTAGATATTCGATGTGTCGGGACTTGATTTCATGGGGTCGTTTAATATGTCTGTGGAGCAAAAGTATATATTAGTTGCAATGGATTATGTCTCCAATGGGTTGAGGGAATAGCCACACCCTCAAGTGATGCCGCAGTAGTGTTGAGATTTTTGAACAAACATATCTTTTCAAGATTTAGTACACCTAGATGCATTGTGAGTGATGGAGGAGCACACTTCTGCAATAAAATCATTGAACCATTGCTGAGGAAATATGGAGCTCGACATCGTACTTCTTTGGCATATCACCAATAATCTAATGGACAAGCTGAAGTATCAAACAATGAAATAAAAGCAATCTTATAAAAAGCAGTGAGAACTTCCCGGAAAGATTGGACATCAAGACTTGGTGATGCTCTTTGGGCATACATAACTACCTACAAAACGCCCATTGTCATGTCTCCATATCATCTAGTGTATGTAATATCTTATCACTTACCTGTGGAGTTGGAACATAGAGCCTATTGGTCCATGCGTAACTTAAATTATAACATGAAGGCAACAGGAGAGAAGAGGTTATTGCAATTGAGTGAATTGGATGAGCTGAGAAATGATGCATATGAGAATGCCAAAATATAAAAGGAAAAAACAAAGGCAAGGCATGATAAACACATACTCATACGTCATTTTCAGCCTGGACAAAAGATACTCTTGTTCAACTCCAGACTTAAATTTTTTGCAGGAAAATTGAAATCCAGATGGTATGGACCTTTTTAAATCACTCAATTATTTCAATCTGGAACAATAGATATTGCTCATACAGATAAAGGTACCTTCAAAGTGAATGAACAACAGCTGAAACCATATGAGAAAGGTTGCAACATGTTAGAGAGGCTAAAGCCTCTGCTTACTGAAACAATTTCAGAATGTCTAACTAAAGACAATAAAGAAAGCATTGCTTGGGAGGCAAACCAAGATCTATTGTTTTGCACCACTCAGGGATCTACCCTTACCCTCTCTACTTAACTCAATTAACATTATGTTATTAATGTGTTAAGGTTGGGGAAGGGCAGTTATAGATTCCAAGTGGCAGTTATTAGTATTTATGTTCTTTAAAAATATGAATTAATGTTATTTACGTTTTGATTAGTCATCACAGGCTAACGTCTATTGGTATATTTTGTAGGGTGATTCACAATCACCCGAAGATTAAGCAAAAATTATCATGAAGTAGGAACTACGAGGAGAAGCTCCAATTTCTCATTTAATGGCCATGATCAGTATGTCCAGTTCATGCACAGTTACCATACTTGGCGGTTAATTTTTCTTTATCGGCGTCTGAACCAAAAAAGACAAAGTAACGGCCACGGATTAAAATGAAGGCCCACTCAAGTCCTGGTATAAAAGCATGGCAGTTGTCCCGCCTTGAGAAGGAACTCAAGTTTCGACAGCAACTAACCTTAAATGACAACACCCTCTTGGCTACACCGTGCAGTTCGCAACGCTTCAGAACCATAATCCCTCGGAGTGCAAGTTTTCTACAGTACTTCACAGTAAGTAACGACTCACCCGAACTCATTTCTCCAATATTTTGAGTTTAGAAGCATGCCTCCTAAGAAAGCAAACATTACCAAATCGGGTGTAAATGAGAAGTTTACGAACACTATTGCTAAAGATTTTTATGATGCTATTGTGGTTGTATTGGATGTGATTTGGGAGACGGGTTTTGCGTCGGAATGCATGCCCACCATAGGAAAGTTATTAAGGACCGCTATTGGACTCAGTTTCTTAGAACTCCACCTGAGTCTGCACCGAATTTGGTGAGGGAATTTTATGCGAAGCTAGCTCTCATGAATGATTCTAAAGTTTATGTTTTAGGGATTTAGGTGTCGTTTAGTCCAGTAGAGATAAACCAGGCTCATAATCTTGTGTGCCTAAGTGAAGATGACTTCTCAAAATTCAATGGAGGATACCCAGATGTGGTTGAGTACCTGTGTAGTACGGGAATGACCTGAAAAATGTCCACTAGAACAAAATTGATTAAGCTGGGGGTGAACAAATCAGATTTTTGTGCCACTGTCCTTATGTGGCACTTATTCATCTGCACAAAATGATGTCAACCACCAACACAATGGACATTAAGCTAAAACGACTGCTGCTATCTATGCCATCGAAACTGGCCGAAGCATAGATGTGGGGAAAGTCATCTACAAATATATTATGTAGTCTGGATGCCTTGGAGAAGCAACCAAACTCACTACACTTCCCCTCATTGATAACCACCATGTGCCTGAAGGCTGGGGTAGCTTTGGCTGAGGACGAGAAGTTGTTTCCTCCTGCTTTGGATATTAGTCCTTCACTGATAAGTAAATTGGGCACTTACTTTGACCGCTGAGGACCCAATACTAAAACCACCCCAATAAAATCGGCTGCGCCTACCACCTCCAAGTCCAAAGGTAAAGCCAAATTGGCAACTCCTCTCCCTCCTCTGTAGGTACCAACTACGGGCCATAAGTTCAAGAAAATTGCACCAATAATGCCTCAAGCAGTTGCTGCTCCAAACCTGGATCAGTGGGAGACCTTTGTCGACCATTCTTATCGCTGCATATTTGCAGTATACACAAACTTGGTGTTGATGTCCTCCATGAATGGGGTGCAATACCTAGTCATCCGACTACCACCTCCACTGGCCTTTGCTCCATCTGTACCATCAAGCGAGGCAACCACTGCGACTGGAGATGAAAAAGAAGAGGATGATGACGATGACGAAGACGATGATGAGGATGATGACGATGGAGCACGCACCTACAACTTGGTGTGATCAAACTCTGAATGAAGCATGGCTCTGCCTGCCTTTAAGGGATTATTGTTTGAACTCCTAATCTTTTTATCCGCTGGGGACAGTGAGTGCTAAGTTTGGGAATGGAGGAATTGACAATTGATCTACTGAACTATTTATTTATTTGCTCTGTTGCTGATATTTTGCATTGAACTTTGTATGTTTTTGATTATTTGCATGCTTCTGCCTACGTAGTTATTATCCCGCAAGCCTTTCGTCTACTTTTATGGTCGACATCATACTAAAACAATGAGAAAAGAGAGAAAAACAACTTCTGATTCATAAGAGAAATCAGCCAAGGACAAAACTGGGGAAGAAATTTAAAATAAATAATAAAAAAAATATTTTGGGGAAGGTACCCGACTTTAGACTAAGACCAATTAAAAAATTCTAACATTTTTCTTCTGTTAAAAAGTAACCTCTCTGAGCCTAAATCAAAATTGGGACAAGTGATGGATAGGAAAAAGCAAAAGCCAAAAAAAAGAAAAACAAGAGAGAAAATAAAGTATATTCCGTATTTCAAAGGGTAGCTAAGTAAATTACTTCTATAACATTCAAGGATAGAGGTAACTACCCCATTATGAGAGAAGAGAAAAGTAATTTTGATGTACATAGTACTCCTATATTGTCCACAATGTACCCAGTATATTCTTGACTAAGTTAGGGACTGGGGGGTCAGATGTACGTGACCTTACCCTTATAATTATACAAAGAGACCGTTTCCGTTGTGATCCAATATGCATTGCGTCATTTGATGTATTGAGTTCCAGCAACTTCACTAAAAGCAATGGAATTTAATAGATTTATTTTTCTCTAGTTCATTATTAGCAGAAAGCTAAAAGAATCGTCAATAATGGCTCTTCAAGCTCCATTTGCAATGGACAATGTACTCTTATATTGTCATATATGTAAATACTCTCGAGTCCCATGTATGACTCCAATGAAAGGAATATATATTGGTTTTCAAAATAATGTCTATCCCAATCGCTCACAGTTACGGCATGGAAAAAAGTAATGGAGAAAAGTAAACTGAAGAAAAGTTGGGAGAAAAAATCTATGAGTCTAAGTCTGAAGAAGGGACCTGACCTGAAAGTAAGAAACCTCCCACAGTTCTGACCGAAGTTGACTTATCTATGTATGAAGTAACTCTAGAGTTGGTAACGACTGTAAGTAGAAGAAGTTGCATGATTCAGAATTAGGTGTCCACTTTTACACACATCCTCATTGAGCATTTAAGTTTATTTTGATATGTTTTCTTGAGGACAAGCAACGATTCAAGTTTGGGGATGTTGATAAGCCGAATTTATACCTACTAAATGCACACTATTTGAGCTGATTTGACTCAATAAGGAAACTGGTACAAGTCTTTTATACATGTTTTCTTTCCTTTGTGCAGACACAAGCAATGTATTACTCTTTGAGAGAAAAGGAAGAGAAACAACTCCAAAAGCAGAAATTTTTCCCCAAGTATTAAAGGTGTGACATCAATTCCTGATTTCATGAATATGCTAGGTGATATGTCACGCCACATTTGGTAAGCGGACGAATGTACCCCTGCACTGTTCTGGAATCTTTCTTGAGAAGCCACTAAAACAGTATAAAAGACAGAACCAACACTAAGAAGAGCAGCGAAGTGCGAGAACAAGAGAGCCGAAGAAAAGAGGATTTTGAGTCACCATCTTGCAGCTCTAATCCGGTTCTCTTTTTGTCTTATGATGAACTCAATGTTTTGTGTTTGTAGACCAGCTCATGCCCTAAGCATGAGTTAAACCTTTAAATCCAGGGGCGCATAACCCTTGAGAAACTCGGGAGTTTATGGACTGTTTATCATGTTTAGTTGTCTTTAATGTGTTTGATCTTGTTGTTCTTCATCTTCATCTATTTATGCCTGATAAACCATGAGTAGATTCATTAAGCATAATGGTAGCGAGAGACACAAGTTATGCTAGGCATAGCAAGGTCCACATCGGTCGCTATAGCATGAGAATGCATGTAGGATCGGTGCTACCGTGTCAGGATCACTTGAAGGTAATGTCTCTAGTTTGTGTGTATGTGACATCGAGAGATACTCATCAGTAAACCAGTGAAGGACGCTTACAGCACGAGAGAGATATGTGTCTAAGATAGGTGAATCCGGTAGGCACAATACGACAATTAATGCATGACTAAACAGGTTGTAAATCTACCCGATGGACTTAAGTGGTGAAGTTGCAATTCCCCTTGATATCTCAACCCTTTGTATAAGATCTATCTCCATTTCACTGCATTTTATTCTTCAGTGTTCATTGCCTGTCTTGTAGTTAATACCTAGAGTAGTATCAATATCAATGCAGTTTTATTCTATTCAAATTGTATAAGACTTGTGCATGTTAGTGATTGTTTATCCCAATTCTTAAGGTTCGACATCCTACTCCATCACTTTATTACTTATACGACATGTACACTTGCTCCACAAAAGTGCATCATGTATATGCACATTAGACACATTGGAGTGTAATATCCTTGTTTTTCACCTTCCCAGTTCAGGGGGTCGAAGATACAAGAATCATGTTTTTTTTGTATAACATAACTTAACTGAAGTTTCTTCAGAACGTTCAGTCGACGTATATGGAACAACCAAAAACCCTTTATTTTAATTTTATTTTATTTTGTGTTTTTTTATGCGTATCCAAATGCATGAAACTCAATTGAAACAAGTAGGAAAGTGAACTATTCGATTCAATTAATCTCATACAGTAAATTTCGAAATAAAGAAATTTCTTTTCTTTTTTTAAGTTCAATATTTGTTCGAAGTGAGACTTTAGATGTAGATAAATCATAGACTGTTAATTAGTTCTTTTTTATCAATCGACCTTGTTTTATCCTTTCGTTCGTGTTCTTACTAACCAATAATGGTTTTTCATAATAATTATAACTATCTATTTCTTCCTTGCCGCCCATTTTTTATCATCAGAATATCTTTCTCTCAATTATTGTATTCTTGTCTATTGGGAATCGTTGGAATTTTATTTTGAAATATTGGATATTTTGATATAAAAAGAATTCTTTCGTCTCAAAATATCAATAATATTCATTCCCTTAAAGTACTTCTTTGGGTCATTCATCGAAAGGAAAGGCTTTTTTGGAATTTGCTGAATTGATATATCTGGAAACAGTATTTTTTATTATTTCTGCATTCGAATTCGAAGTGGAGTTTTAGTCTATTTCTCTTTACTAGATTTCATCACAAAGAAAATAGATTCATAGTTTTGATACCTTGTCTAGAACTCATGTTTGACAGAACTATTCGATCACATAGATGAAGTGGGTTAATTAAAAATTAACAGGTGAAAAATGGCAAAAAAGAAAGCATTCACTACTCTTTTCTATCTTGCACCTATAGTATTTTTGCCCTGGTGGATTTCTCTCTCATTTACGAAAAGTATGGAATCCTGGATTACTAATTGGTCAAATACTGGGAAATCTGAAATCTTTTTGAATGATATTCAAGAAAAAAGTATTCTAGAAAAGTTCATAGAATTAGAGGA
>JAOWBN010161591.1:0-18435 GCA_028565015.1 Pinguicula moranensis
ATAAATAAAGAATATAAATAAACAAATAGTGAAGGTTGCTACAATCATATATACAATATTAAAGTGTTAATACATAGGCCCTAAGGTGATTAGCCTTAGGAAATAACACTAACAATGACAATCTCATAGTTTTCGTTGTCCACGATCATTCGGCATACTTTGTCTCCAATCGTGCACATCGTGTGGAATATGTTCGTCTGGAGCCAATCGTCCTTTGTAATATCCTTGGGGAATAGAAGGGTTTTTTCTCACCACGAGGCTTTCATGCCCATCACTGCACAATGACTCATCACCATCGATCAATTGATCATTGCGCTCCTCACAGTGTTGCAGTCATCCCCGATCAAGTTTCTCGCTCGTGCGCTTGCGGCGTTTCTACACTAGGAAGCCATGTGGCTGACCTCGTCACAATGAAAACACTTTATAGACAAAGTGTTAGCATTGTTTTGAGGAGGCCTCGCACCTTGGCGCGCATCAGTAGACATTGTGGCTTGGTTGTTGTTGGGCGATTGTATGTATTTTTTTTGTTTGGCCCATTGTCCTCGGCATGCTGCCCTACTACTTCCCCATGGCCAGCGCACACTGATAGGACTCGGACACACTCCAAAGCATTTGCAATGCCCAAACGACCTGGATGTTTTGGCGTAACCTACCGATGTATATCGTGACCATCTGCTCCTTGAACTCGTTCAAATCATTTCGTGATACCAATTGGTAAAATTCCTCGACGTAATCCTCTACACTTCGCGCCTTATCTCAATGTGTGAAGCTATAGATATAAGCTTTGGCTATAGACAAACGGAAGCAAGTGCTCTTGCATCTTCTTTCTCTTCTTCTCCACTCCGTAATCTTTGTACGGCCTTGTTTCTCCCATGAACGATGGGTCTGTTCCTACCATGCCAAAGCTTGTCTCTTGAGCTTTAAGTCCACTAATTTTACCTTCACTTTGTCGGGCGCATCCTTGTACTCGAAGATGAGCTCGACTTCGCTTAGCCAATCTAGGAATTCCTCAGGTTTCAAGAATCCCGCAAATTCGGGTAGCGACACCTTGAACCATAGGTCACTATGGAGCTTCTCTCATTTGGGTCCTATGTTATCACGGGCAACCAGTGGATTGTTGTACGCCAAGCCAGAATCATGACTCATTGTGTCATGATTCTCCTGTTTTTGTGCTTCCACAGTTCGAGTGAGATCCCCAACTTGTCTCTGCAAATCCTCAATCATCCTCCCCATCTCATCATGGTTTTCATTAGGAAAATGAGTGCCTCCACGGTACTTTTCAAACCGCGACCTCTTTCATGCCCCATTGCTCAATGAGATATTACCTCAAGGAATCGACCTGCTCTGATACCAACTAACGTCGGGCTAGTAAAATGATAAAACTAGGGGTGTATGAAACCTCGCCCGAAGATGGAAGTTTAAGATTTGCTCACAGGAAATAAGTTGCTTGAAAAGATTGTTCTATAAAGCTCACAAAGCCAAGATTTTATAGGAAAATACACCGCCAATACTTGGCAAATCCTAAAACTACTAAAAGACATAATCCTAGTAGGAAACTACTTTTGGCCGACAAGATTAGGCCAACTATGACTTATCCTCGGACAAACACAATCGTAGATAACCATTGACTCTAAACAACTCTATCCAATCTGTGAAAAAATTAGAATACGGCCGAAAAACTAGGAAAAAATACCGATTGCACGATGAAGTCGGAATGCCGTACACTACCTGCACTCGGCATGCGCCCCTCCTCGGCTACTTCATGACTGTCGATTTGTCCCCTTTCTCATGATAGGCCAGGCCCTGCCTACTGTTATCCGAGAGTTGCGCCTTTTCCTCGTCCGTATGCTCGGACCTTGCGGATGCTCCTGCATCACCTATGGCCAATTGTAAGATATCACGATGAAGCATTTGATCAAAGCACGAGTTTGATTAGAAAAGAATTTCTAATCAATAATTAAAGTCCATGATCTTTGGTACAAAAAATCTTCCGCATATATCAAAAAAATGATGACAAATAACCTCTATATGCTAGATTGGGATATGAAAAAGATAGAGGGATAATAATTATACGAGAGCTAGTTTTTGAAAGGGATAATCTCATTATATGACTACTCTCAATACTTTGATGGTCATGATATGTTGCTAGATGTTACTCATGGTCTATGGATATGAATTATGGATTAATGAATTAAAAGAGTTTAATTCATTAATCATAATATGGTTATATTAATTCATGGTCCATTGCAAAACTATTGAAAACCTATAGGGTCACACACATTTATATCAAACTCCTGAGGAGTCAAAATGTAATTAAGGTAAAGTATAGGGGCCAAAATGATGTTTATGAAACTTCAAAGACTTCTTTGTAATTATGGAATCACAAACCTAATTACTAAGATTTGGTGGGATGTATATTTAATACATCCAAACTCCATATTAGTTGGATCAAAGTTGGCATCCACTAAATGAGTTAGTATAAAATTACTACACTTCATATATGAGATATATGAAGTTAGTGACATTTTTGTTTAAATTAGATTACATTTATAAGATGCATATCCAATGAAATTACATATACAAAGAGTTGTATATAAACGTTGAGTGCAAGAGTTCTACAAAACTATGGAACAAAATCATGGAACAAAACCATGCATACATGTATGGCGAGGATTAAAAGTTAATCTACTAAAATGGACATGTGTTTGCATATTAAGGCCATGGCTAACTCTATAAATACCTTGATACTATCATATGTGAGAGAGTTTATGAATTTGTGTGTCTTGATAGAAAGAAATAGAACTTCCCTTTCTAGAAACCTCTCTATACCCGAGAGCTTTATGAGAATTGGGGTGAAAATTTTGTGATTTTTTTTCTCATCTTCTTAGACCACAAGTGAAGTGTTAGCACTCCAAACACACATATAAGTGTCATACAACAAGTTGTATTATCTTCCAAGAGTTGTGGTGGTGTGGACTAACATAGAGGATGGACATTTGGACACCTACAAAAGAGACTACCTTCAAGGGATTTGTGAAAGTTTAAAAGTGAGGTATAAATTCTCCCTACTCTTACTTTGAAGTTATGTAAATCAATATGGACCCTTGGGAAAAGAACTCATAACTTTTTTTTTGCACACACTATGTTTTACACTTCTGCACACTTTGATTTTCATGACACGTAGTGTAATATAGAGTTTCAACAGAGTAGACTCAAACATGAGAACGATCCTATTTGGTCTAGGATTTACATGTAGTAGAGAGTGTTTCATTGAAGAAGGAAAGTATTGGGGACGAGTTTGGATAACTCGCAAGACTTCTCATTGTAAAAGGATTCGACTGGTATCAATAGGGATGCATGTAGGGTTTGAGGCACATCATTTGATCCAAACAAATATTCAATTATGAGTTCAGTATCCTAAGGGAGTTATCACTTGGTGTGATCGGTTACTTCAAAGGAGCATCTGCAAGCACGATAGGAAGCAGAAGATTGGCAAAACAGTGAGAAGTAGGAATCTTGTGGACTTGCCTCTTTGTTCATTCATTATTTGCCATCCTCTACCCACGCCTAGTATGGACATAGTTTGCTCTCTCCTAACCCTTCCAAATGACCGGATGTCGAGCTTATTTTTTGTACACCCTGCATCCATATGAACCAATTCTTCAACACTCCTCACTACGAAAGCATGAAAAGTCTTAAGTCCCACCCCAAGTTGGTTCCTGACGGTCTTCCCAAGGATTTGTGATATCTTCGCCTCGAATGGCCTATGTATCTGGACGAGGAGGTTTTGGCACATGCAAGATTTTCTCCTGTCCCACTGAAGGGCTCAGACTCTCTAGGTGAGGGCAATTGTATTTCTCAAAAGACTTTGGGTCTTATACTCTGGCGTGTCTCCTTTGTTTCACACAGCTAACATTTGGAAAGAGAAAATGCTTCAGATGGCTTCAACAGCGTCTCAAGAGGGGACATAACTCCTCATGCAACGTTCAGTCTTAGAGCTGGTTCCTCTAGATGATTAAGGTGTGCAGGTTTCCCTTCTTCTTGAATCGATCCTTGACCCGCCTGTTGAGATGTCTAGTTTTGATGACCTCTCAGATATCTTCCAGTTGGATGTTCCCCCGCTACTTTCTTTTTGAGAAATGGTTCCCTTGAAACATTCTCTCCCATCTGATAGGGATGTGTACGGCCCAAGTGAGGTAGAACGACTTCCCCCATTCCCTCCATGCCACCATTATGTCCTCTTTGAACTGTTCATTTCAAACCGGTGATAAGTCCTAAGGAGTCGAACAAGGACTTCGACAAGCTGTACCGGTGAGCTTTATGCCATGTGGGTAAGGCTTTGGCTGAAAATGAGCCCCTTGACAGTGTGCGAACTTTAGAGGCGACACAACTGGATGTCCTCAAGGAGGAGCAAGGTTCCTTGGTTTTGGGAAACATAGAGAAGATAATGGCGATGAACCACCTGCTGGTTTGGGATCTCATTTTTACCATCTTATGATGTCCATTTTCCTCGTGCTAACTAGCTTTGTTTATGCAATCCGTGTTCTCTTCGATGGAGAATTAAGTTCTCCTAGGGTGCCTCCATGAAGAGTTGACGCAGGAACGGCAGGAGGTACGCCTTCTGTAAGGGGTGCGACTGGCGCGTGAGAGAGCTGAATAGGAGAAGTTCCAGTTGGTTTACCAACTTTAGGCCCAAGGGATGAGGCAACTCAAGGCGATTAAATACAAACACTGTGAATGCCTCAAATAATGCTTTAGAAACCCTATCTTTGGTAAATCTTCCTTGATGATGTGAAGGTAAGAGGGCCTTTAATGATGGACATTGCTTATCCAATAGTTGGAGAAGACTGACACGACATATAATTGGGCGCCCCTGGATATTTGGAGAGATACAAATTTTGAAGAGTTTCCTGATTGTGAGGAAATTGAGAAACCTTGTAACCCCATCCATGAGCCTCTTAAAGAGTATATACAAAGGTGTATCAGGATTCTCAATAAGTGATTGTAAATTTCCTTTCGCGCATGTATTAGTTAGTCAGTGGATTTCTCTTCTTTGTATATCCTTTTGCGCTTGTTAAGGGTATGTGCTTGCTGATATAGCTATACATTCGGCTCATGTGCTCTTCTACCAAATGCGCCAGTAGTTGGCAGATATGGCCTATAAAAATACTTATGAATAAGTGTAAATAACTTTGTCT
This sequence comes from Pinguicula moranensis, assembly GCA_028565015.1. NCBI lineage: Eukaryota > Viridiplantae > Streptophyta > Magnoliopsida > Lamiales > Lentibulariaceae > Pinguicula > Pinguicula moranensis. Next base: position 5,199 of record JAOWBN010161591.1, read on the forward strand.
GAGGAGGACAACCTTCTTGTAGTTTTGCGTTGATATAAGTTTTTGCTGTATTTCATGTAACTGCCCCCGAATACAAATGGGTCTCCCCATTGATTCATGAAAATTGGTCCCGGTTCGTTGTAATTCAAAATCTAGTCTCTTGAGTCTGAGGGAAGTTTATTATATACTCATTGTATTTCTACCCCATTGTAATTGAACTAAGATGTTTCTGTGGGTGCGAGGAGTGTTGTTCAATTTCTTCTGTTGTTATTGAACCTATTAAACACCTCGAGCATGAGGGGGTGCTGCATTTCTTCTCCTCTATTATTGAACTCAGGTGTTTCCTTGGGCGCGAGGGGGTATTTCTCAGTTATGCCCTCTATTATTGAACCCATAAAACACTTGGGTGCGAGGGGGTATTGCTCAATTATGCCCTCTATTATTGAACCCATTAAACACTTGAGCACGAGGGGGTATTGTACCATTTTCACCAAGGAACACGACGCCCTCCTTATACTCGACACGAAGAGTGTGATGTCTCATTGTGTAGGGTTCCCATTTTTCTCATGGGGAGCTCGGTGTTAGCCTCCCCGATTTTTTCTTATTTTTTCTTTCCTTTTTTGGGGGAGCCTGTGTTAGCCTCCCTGATGTTTTTTTCTATTGAGGTAAGCGCACATGTTCCCTCAGCTTGACCCATGAGATGTATCAAGTGTGTTGTATGCCGATCCTCATGGAGGAACTCAACAATATCTTCCATAGCTATCTAACTGCGAGATTACTCGAATGGCTACTATGTTCCTCCTTCAAATGATACCGAAATTAGTAGAGCCATTCTTCAAAGATAGAAAGGCAACGGTACTAGGTGAGAGTAGGCATTGGCCCTCCCTCTTAGCATTTGTTAACATTTCATGATCTTCCGAACACACTTCTTTCCAACATTTCCAAGAGGCAGGATTCATTCATTCGTGCTTTGGCTACTCTTTAGGGTCCTTCCCAGTTCGGCCCTAGCTTCCATGTGTGCTATTCGCATTTCTGAAGTACTAGGTCTCCTCTTTCAAATGATCCGCTTGTCAATGCTAAGGGTCCTAAAAAGTCAATTCCCCATTGATAAAAGGGGCAAGCAATGGGAATGATCCTCATAGGGGTGGATGACTGATACCACAAGTTTCCAAACGCTTGGCACCGACAACATTTCATTACATACTCGGCAACCTCATCCTTTATCGTGGGCTAGAAATACACGCCTTGATATGTAGTAGACTAGGGTGCATCTACCACAGTAATCTCCACAAGTACCTTCGTGCACCTCCCAGAGGACTTCTCCAAGATTGCCCTTGATGCATTTAAGATAAGGTCATTCCCAAGTTTTCTTATATAAATCCTTGTTGATCTATGTGAACCTGTTGGCTTGGGTTACCGTGCGACATTCTTTCTTGATCTCAAAGGGGAGAATTCCATGTAGGAGGAACTTGATTATGGGGATCTTCCAGGTTGCATATGTAGGCTCTACCTCGATGTAATTAATTGTTGGGGGTGGTGTGATGGACGGGCTTGGAGGATCAGCACATCTAATATCTTCACGCCATCATTTTTCCATAAGGACCATACCCAAGCGAGTAGGTCGACTGAAATTTTTTCCTCATCCCGGGGAATGTGCCTGAGCTCAAAGCTTAAAAGACATTTAACCGTGTAGCTCCTAAAGATAAATGAGAAGTATTGGTTCCTTTGCTTCAAAGATACCCTAAAAATGCTCTTGGACTAACTACTATTCGACATGCGTTATGAGCCAGTGTACTACTACGGAGTGTTCTAGTCGGATCCCTTGTATCAAAGCTCCATACTCGACAAGGTTGTTGGTGATGAGGAACTCAAGTTTGAAGGACAACACGAACTCCAACCCTGTCTAGTTGCTAGGGATAGCCCGTGCTCCTTCATGACTTTCTACGGAGGGACCCTTCTATGTACAAGATCCATACTTCCATGTCTTCCCCTCCTAAGGTGTTCTAAGAAACAAAGTTTGCCACTTTCTGAGTTTTGAACGTCGTTCTCGGTTTGTACGCAGGTTGTATTGGCCCAGCTCGCCTGCTCATTTTATCAATCTCCCTGAGGCATCAAATCTCGTCAGGATTTAATTGAGAGGTTGGTTGGTAATGATTTGGATGGTGTACGGTTTGAAGTAATGATGCAGCTTGCGGAAGGTAGATACGAGGATTGGTGCCCATTTTCTAAGGTGGGATATCATCGTTCAGCACCTTGGAGCAACCTACTGACATAGTATATTGGCCTTTTGATTTCTTCATCCTCGAGGATGAGTGCTTCTTTGACTAACTTTTTCTAAACGTCCCAGTAGATGAGTAGTTCTTTAAAATCTTTTAGGGCGACAAGAGCTACAGTTTTCTTTGTAGTCTTTCAATTGCTCAAAGGCCTTCTTGCAGTCCTCATTCCAATCGTAGTCCCATCTATTCTTTAGTAGGTTAAAGAAGGGCAATGCCTTGTCTACCGACTTCGAGATAAACCGGTTGAGGACACTTATGCAACCTACAAGCTACTTTATTTCCTTTACGTTTTTTTTTGGGGGGTGCATATACAAGGGCTTGGACCTTGTTCGATTTAGCCTCGATTCCCTTCTTGGACATTAGGTACCCGAGGAATTTTCCTCATTCCTCTATGAATGTGCAGTTTGACCAATTTAGCTTTAACACTAATTTACCAAGAATTGTAAACAAGCTTTCAGGAGTTCAGAATGTTTATCTAATTCAAGACTTTTAACTAGCATGTCGTCGACTTAGACCTCTATACAATCTCCTATGAACGGGGCAAAGGTCTAATTTGCTATTTGCTGGTTCATGGCACTACGTTCTTCATTCTGAAAGGCATTACCACATAACATGTAAATTTCTTGACAAGGGAAATTTGGAGGTATCCTTCATGGGTGTCCATCATGCTTAAGAGGGCAATTTTGGTAGTGGCATTGACCACCTAGTCAATGGATGGGAATAGGTATGGATCCTTTTCACAGTGCTTGTTCAACTCGGTGAAGTTGATACACATCCTCTACTTGCTTCATCCTTGAGGACGAGGACTACAATTCGACAACCGCTCAGTATACTAATCCAGCTTGATGTGCTTGGCTGCGAGTAGCCATTGGACCTCGGATTTGATAATGAAGTCTTTTCAGGGGAGAATTTTTACTTCTTTTGTTGGAGGGTTTTGCATTGGGTTGGATGTTTAACCAATGTTCTGCTAACTCGGGGCTAATGCCTTGGAAAGGGTCGGACACCCATGTAAAGACCCTTGTAATCCCTCTCTAGGGAAGGATTAATGTGGAGCCCTATTCGGACTGAAGTATTGGGTCGATCCACCCTCAAGATTAGTTCTTTGTTCGATGTTGGTCGTATTTTATGAGTATTTTCAAACTAGAAACTATGTCGCATAGGCTTTGGAATAGAATCCCCTTCCAATAGATTTATTTGTGATTTAGGTGAGAGGTCCGTACCGATGTGTTCCTCTAAGAAACTATCCTCGGGCAACCTCAAAGGGCGTTGCAAAGGTAAACACTTTGTTCTCTTGCCCTTTGGACTCCAGTAGGAATGTAAAACTTCATGAGTTTATAATAGGTAGAGTCGACTATTTGGAACTGATATAAGCTTGACCTGCCCAGTATGGAATTGTAGCTTAAAGGTTCCTCACTGCCACAAATTGAACCAGTTGCGTGGTTGTGTTTCCTTCTTCCCCTAGTTTTATGGGTAACTCGATGACTTCTTTGGATCTGACCTCTATCCCGGAGAATCCCATGAGGAGAGTAACAATGGGTTCTAGCAGGATTCTTCCAAGACTATCTGATTGGGGGCATCAATAGGAAGAATGTCCGTCGAGCTTCCCTAATCGATCAAGATCCTTCCCATGTCAAACCTCTTGATCACCGCTATAATCACTAGAGGTGCATATTTTGGAAGATCATGCGGTATTTCTTTTCTTTGAATTATGGTATTTTTAGCTGGTGTCGGGTGATGGGGGAGGCGAAAAAGTCTGATAAGAGGTCAATTAAAGAAGGTACATTTATGAGAAGATGGGATCACATAACCCGAACATCCGAGGAGGATTACAGCGGCTGCACATTCGAGGACTCTGCGGGAAAAGTTGCCCCTATGCATCCCCCTGACAAAAGCATATTGCAGCTACCAACATGCCTTATTCACCTTGAGCCCCAATCGAGGTGAAAGGAAATGAAACAGCAAGTTAATACGCAATGGCCTCCACCCATGAGTAGGCTAGACAGTTACCTGTTACATTTTGAGAAAAATATCATTGTACCCCTAGTAAATTCTATAAATAGGTCGGGTTGGCAGTGTAATAGATAAGAAACTATGAGAGACTAAAGTTGTGGCACTCTAATTGTTATCCTCACAAGCACACAAACATACGCACAAGCACACTACGATGATCTGTTATTCATTCTGCCCTCCACTCCGAGATTTGTATGGTATGGATCAACGGGAATGTTTCCCTTGTTTGCATCATTGGCACCATCCGTGGAAACTTTTTTCATACCCATTGAGAAGCTCTCCCATCCTTAATAGCTAAAAATGGCATAAACACCGAAATAGCTCATCCAACCCCTCGACCAAAACCAAAGCACGACTAGAGCCCTCTGGAGCTATCTAGTCGAGAACAACGATCAATATCAATGAAAAAGGGTACCATCTGACACGAACCCCACAGGAGGCATGAAGGAAAGACCACGACTCCTTCCAAGCCCTCACCTTGGAGACCGAGAGGAAATACACATGGAGATCCTAGAACAAAAATCAAAGAACGGAAGACCCACAAAATCGCTCAAGCAACAAAACCTGAACGAGCTAAGACTTTGCCCCTATCTCCATATAATAGATGTTTCCCAGTAGGAAGGAAAGTTGTTGATCGTCTTCATGCACCGCTTCAGTACTGGGTGTCACAAAATCCCAAGGTATGGCACTTACACAAACTCCACGAGGGGGCCACGATTCCATAATCATCCTTGAAGGGAAGTTCCAAACTAGGGGCATAGCCCTCCACCTGATGTGAATGTAATCCTAGGAGGACCCACTAGGGAGTTCCTACCAAGATGCCAAGAAAACGCTCAGAGAAGAAGTCTAGATCCAACTCTCACGCCAACCAAGATCTCCATAGCGGTATGCTTCAAGGAAATAGAAATACCCAAGGACTTAACAAAATGTGTGCCCTTGGTAATCACAATAAAGATTTAGGATTTAGAGATCAAAACAATCTTGGTCGACTATGGGAGCTCCACAACTATTATCTCCTACAACGTCCTTGACCACATGGGAATGAGCAAAGACCAATGGAAACCCATCACTAGTCCCCTGTTGAGATTCATGGAAATCAAGATCGAATCCTTGGGAGGTATCGGATTGCCCATAAAATTAGGAGAGGAAAGAAAGACGGCCAGGTAGCTTGTTTCGTTTGTCGTGGTTGAATAGCCCTTCAACTACAATGCCGTACTCGATATCAATTCCAAGCTACTATGTCCACTTACTACAAACTGATGAAATTTCCCATCCCTGACGGTGTGGGAAGATCAAGAGCTCAAAGTTCCTACCCAGGGAGTGTTTTCCGTAAGGAATCGAGTACAACCGCCAATAAGAGAGCCTAGAGACTACCTGTATAGAGGAACCACAGGCACACCTTGTGGAAAGTGACCCAATCCCTAAATTGCTGAGAAACAACTTCCAAATGGAGTAAGTTCACAAAATTCAACCAACTTCCTACAAGGAGGTAGCCTGGTGGGCAGATCGTCCCAAAACTTTGGTCCGAATAGGACTAATTTTTTACCCTTCCCTGAAAGGAAAGTTTTTGCGTGTTTATGAGGGTACGAGGACGTTTCCACCTAGGAGTCTGGCCCTTTCCAAGGTGTCAATCCCAAACTTGCGGAGCATCGGCTGAACGTTCATCCAAATGCAAAACTTGTACAGCAGAAGAAGCGCAGATTCCTCCCGAAGAAAGACCTCATCATCAGGCCCGAGGTCCAGCATCTACTAGCCGCCAAACACATAAAATAAGTCCAATACACTGCGTGGTTGTCCAATGTAATCCCAGTACCAAAAGGCGTAAGCAAGTTGAGGATGTATGTTGACTTCACGGATCTAAACAAACACTATGAGAAGGACCAGTACCCTCTTCTATCTATTGATTGGATGGTCAACGCCACTGCTGGAAATGCTCTTTTGAGCATGGTGGATGCCCATAAAGGATACCATCAGATCCCACTCGCCAAAGAGGATCGCATGAAAATCACCTTTGTCGCCTCCAATGGAGTTTACTGCTACGTCGTAATGCCCTTCTGGCTAAAAAATGCTGGAGCCACTTACCAACGAATGGTAAATCAAATCTTTTCCCCGCTCATTGGAGAATGCATAGAAGTTTACCTCGATGATATGCATGTGAAAAGACTCAAACCAGTTAAACATCTTGAACATCTGAGAGTTTGCTTCACTATTCTTCGTTAAACAGGCTTGAAGCTGAATCCATTGAAGTGCACCTTCAGGGTGGAAGGGAGAAAGTTCCTGGGATATCTAGTCTTGGAGAAATGAATTGATGTCAATCTAAACAAAGCCCGGGAAATAGTTATTATGCAACCACATTGCAACATAAAATAAATTCAGAGACTCGCAAAACGCATAGCTGCCCTCAACCGATTCATCTCAAAGTTTGCAGATTAGGCATTATTCTTCATCAAGCTATTAAAGAAACAAGGAGCGTTCAATTGGGATGAAAGTTGTCAAGAAGCCTTCGGACAAACAAAAGTGTACCTCCAAGAGATTGTATTCCTCGTTGACCCAAAAAATTGTACGAAACTCCTCTGCTACCTCTTAGTATCCGAGGATGCAGTTAGCATAGCCCTGATCATCGAAGAGAAAAAAATCCCAGTGGTCGGTATATTATGTCAGCCGATTGCTCAAAGGAGCCGAGGGATGTTACACTATCATCGAGAAGTGTGTATTGACCTTCATAATCACTTCCTGCAAACTTTGGCACTACTTTCAGGCAAACTCCACTAACCAACTTCTCAGACAGATATTGAAAAGATATGATGCCTCAAGAAAGCTGATAAAATTAGTAGTTGAGCTTAGCCAGTATGATGTGCATTACAAACCTCGGGTAACACTAAAACTACAGGTGGTAGCGAACTTTGGTTCTAAAAGCACCCGAGGAGAAGCAGACTATGATGGATCCTCCATAATTAGCCATGGAAGAGATAGAGTCTTTATTAGAAACTCCACCTAATCACAACACGCCTTAAACCTATGCATATAATGTTCTATTACCAACAACGTAGCTGAGTATGAAGCCTTGATACAAGGAATTCAATTGGCTCACTCCTTGGTTATACAATGTATCGTTACACATGTCGATTCACAGCTGGTTAGAGAATACATTCAAGGCATGTTTGAGGCAAAGGAACCCATGCTATTGATCTACCTACAAGAACTCAAAGAGAAAGTAAAGAAGTTTGTCATTTTCGAGCTTAAGCAGATTTCCAGGAAGAAAACTCCCAGGTTGACCTACTCGCTTAATTTGGTTCCGTGTGGAAGGACAATGACATGAAATTACTATATATCCAAATCTTACACGTCTTGGCATCAACCTTCCTTCGATGGTCAACTTCATCGAATAAGACCATGCAACGAGAAACCTAGAAGATGCCTTTGATAAATTTCCCTCTCCAAGGGGTGCTTCCCCTTGAGGACAAACAGCAGCGCCATATCATAACTTATTCCATCAGGTTTGCTTAGATCACGGATACGTGTATAGGAAAAGTTGGGAATGACTCTACTTGAGATGAATCGAGGGAAAAAAAAGTCAAACGCGTCCTCTGGAAAGTGCACAATTGTGGTGGGAGAACTCTTCACTGTATCTTACGGTTGAGATATTTGTGGCCTACAATGAAGGAAGAAGCCACAGGAGTACATGAAAAAGTACCATTGGTGTCAAGCCTTTAGGAACCTGCATTGCGAGATAAAGAAAATATTCGAAAATAGTAAAGGAGGCAAGGCCAAAGAACCAACCTGGGTGCTTTAGAGTTATCGGACGACTCGTCGAACAGCAACATGGGAAACTCCTTTTGCCCTTGTTTATGGATCTGAGACCGTGGTTCTCGTAGAGCTCGCGATCCATACCCTACCTATCCAAAATTATGAGGAATAAATAAATATTTGCGCTACTTGAACGTCAAAATGCTCGAGGATAAAAGGCGTGAGCCGAAGGAAACTTCCACATGTATCAAAATGCAACTAAACGAGCCTACGACAAAAATGCAAGGCCTCGAGATTTCAACAAGGAAGACATAGTGCTCCGAAAATATGAGATGCAAAGGTAAACTAGGACCAAACTGGAAGGCTCGTACCATGTAACCGAGGCCAGAACCAACGGATCCTACTTGCTATAAACAATGGAAGTGAGTACCTTCAGAAGACTATGGAATGCCAACATACTCAAGACTCAAGAAGTATTATCAATGGAGGGGGTGGCTGAGGCCACCATCCATCTCGTATCCTTCCTACTAACATCTATAAGTGCTACTACATTTGCAAGTATTATCTGCAGGAAAGCGAAAACATAGGAACAACTCCCCATTTGAGCAAATCTCATCGAGGAAGCACTTTAGGAAAATGCCGTGAGAGTCCCCACGAGGACCGGCATCCAAATCTCACTGAGATAGACCGTGGCTCGAGCGGAGGGAGCCGAAGGGATCTTCTAAGAAAGAAGAAAAAGGTTCCAGGAGGCTAACACAACTCATTGCACAAAATGAAAAAATTAGGTAGGCTAGTACTAAGTTCCCCATATGATAAATGGGAAATCTTGCACAAATAAGCCATCATACTCCTTATGTCGGGTATGAGGAGGTTGTCGTGCTCCTCGGAGGAAAACATACAACAACCCCTTGTGCTCGAATTGTTTCATGGGTTCAATAATAGAGGGCGAAATTGAGCAACACTCCCTCGTGCCCGAAAAAAACACTCAAGTTCAATATAAAGGGAATGAAATGCAACACCCCCTACACTCGAGGTGTTTCATGGTTTTAATAACATGGGGTGGAACTTAGCAACACCCCCTCGCGCCCAGGGAAGCTCTCGAGTTCAATAACCAATGGGTAGAAAATATATGCGTAGTTAATAATTATTTCCCTCATACTCAAGGGAGTGGTAAAATTCTGAGATAGAAAACAAAAGGAATGATTATGCTCGAAACAAATGGGAAAAGCTCCATATAACTTAGGTTGATCCCCAAAACCGCCTTAGAAGCATCTCCATTCCAAGCAGTAAGGCTACTCTTGATTAAACAAATGTATCTCAACTCCCAAAATTGGGGGATTCGGTAGGCCAAAAACAAGTGGAGGGAGCTATTGATTCTTTTTCTTATCTCAATAGGGCATTATTTCCAACAATAGGGTCTAACTGAAGGAAATAACAAAGGCAAAACTATACATCTATTTATATAGGAGGCAAGCTCTCAAACAAGGAAAAAGGCAATTCAACAGTCAAAGTTCTACAAAACAACATAGTGGAAGAAGTTATGCCCTATCTTTTACTACTTCCATCTACTCACACATATGTTCTTCTAGAGGCTCGTAAACCTGGTCAGGGAAAGATGGTGACAATGGAGGAGGATGCTACTGGGAATCCTCGTTCCAATCAGGGTCTAGTTGCCGATGGTCGAATTCTACATCGTCCTTTACTAACTGCCTATCAACACTCCCTAGTATGTCATCCCTACTCGATCTATGGATTCTTCAAACACACGTTCAAAGACAAAGCCACCAAAACACTCATCCAAAAACTCTTCATGCTCGTAGAGCTTCATTGCGTCAATCTCTTCCTGTTGAAATTGAGTTGGAACCCTAAATGGTAAACCTCCTTCTGCACCAACTTAGCAGTGGGCAATTCTCTCTCAAGATGTTGTCTCGCAAAATAAGTTCACTCCAACTCTTCGTACAGGCGCTCAACAAGAGTTCGATTCCCCATGACAAAAGTTGTTGCTTTCACAAATGAAACATTTAGCGCGAGGCTAAAAAGATAATCAGTATATATCTGCAAGAGATCCATGTACCTGGTTATGGCCCTAGGACATCACCTAGTCCAGATTGTGGGACACCAATAGCCCTCTATCATCCCCAAATACATTATGTGGAGTTACAACCGAGGGCACCGGACTTCTAGACATATCATTGTTGGCCAGGGAATTTCCCAACCAGTGGAAGGATCTAAAATGTAGCCTATCAAAATCCCTATTAGGCATTCGGAATCCACGCTAGGTTAGCCCCTTTGATGGAACTCGCCTCACCACTTGAGCCCCTAAGGAGGCCACTTCTTGCCTCCATAAGGAGAAAGTCGCCAAATGAGGAATTCGTGGGATGGCCGGAACATTAATTACTGGTATGAGATGGGAACCCATATAAGAACCTGGGTCAAATTGCGCGAGAAAGTTATCTGAGGACTCCTCGCCCATTTATTGAGTCAGAGACTCCACACCACCCACCTTCTCCTGGACACGGGATTAATATAAAGAAAATGGAATTCCCCACAAGCATCAAGATACCTTACCCAAAGAATTCGCAAAATCCAACATCACCGAGTAGAAGCCCTCCCTAACTAGGATCTCTTCATCCATGAAAAGATCCCTAGTAGATGGAATCGCCTCAAGATAGTCATCAGGGGAGGGGAAAACTTGGACAAAGTTGGAATGAGTAAAGCCATTGCAGCAATATCACAAAAATAACCTGTATCACAAAAGGACTATCACCCTCAGCAGCCCAAGAGGCGTGGAGAAGGTGAAAAGGCATAGAAGTAAAATCGTCATAAAAGAAACGAGAGCAGATAAACAAGGCGAGAAAATTAGTCATTGTAAATTCTATAAATAGGTCGGGTTGGCTAGTGTAATAGATAAGTAATTTCAAGAAACTAAAGTTGGGGCACACTAGTTCTTTTTGCACAAACACACGAACACACGTACACCCACACCGTGAGATATACTAATCGTTCCGTCACTTCGTTACATATCTCCTCGGTTGGTGGCTTTAGACAGATAGGCCTTGTCAACAACCAACAACAGGTTTTTGTCGGGGGAATGCATGTGATCAATTTCAAAAGGGTCCTTGGGCATCAATCCTCGAATGACTTTATGCTTTCTTCCAGTTACCCTCCTCGACCTCTAATAACGCAAGTCCGAGGTGGGTCATAGAGGTATGTCGGACTTCTCTTCAAGGTGGCTCGTAAGAGGGCCTCATCTGATGGGCATTTTACTCACTTTTTACATCACACATCAGTAAACATGACGGCATATTTTCGTTCATAAGTACAAAACTATTTTATCGTTAGTTGTCTTTCCCTTAGATAGTAGCGGAGCTAAGGGGAACATGTGAGGGCCAGGGTCCCCCCTACCTTTGTTAAAAAAAAATTATAGATTAATTATTTTTGAAAAGGATATATGTAATTTGTTAGCCTTAAGGGATTCAAATCATTAACTAATTTCGATGATATCACACATACTAAAATTATGCAGTCAATTTACAATTTACTCGATCTAAATTGAAGGATAAATCTCACTCCAGGAGTGGGAAGATATAAGGGCTTATTGTGTATATTTGTCATCAGACATTTTAATTATTTTTAGTCTCCTATTTTATCGAACATCATGCTTCAGCAATGTTCTTTATCTGAAGTTGAACAAACCCTGATGATGAACAGTGTTATACGAGATATTGAGACAAGCTTGTAAGCGATGAAGGAAGGAGTTAAGGAACGAATGTGGTCCTAAAAACTTCTGTTAAAAAGAAGTAGCAAACTGAAGAGCTATTACCTTAACGAAGAAACTGAAGAAATTGTTTCGGGTTTGAAGTGCTTACTCATTGATTCAGAGAGCTTACTCACTACTTAAATATGGAGTGCTACAGCAAAATTGGGTGGTCAAAATTTACACAATTTGAATAAATTGACTGTTGACTGAGCGAGAACATTGTTCTAGAACGTTAGCCACAGATCTGATACAAAAGAAGATTTTCTTAGGATGCCAAAAAAATAACTTTTACATTCATTTAATGGCTCTTTTGCGAAAAACTCTCTCAACCTTTCGAGAAGAAAACTTTGTCTTTTTCCATATATCTCCAAGATCTCAACCTTCACAAAGAAAATGGCTTAGTTACTTTTCAATTCTTCTTCATTTTCTTGCGTTAGAGAATTCCATAAAGTGGGTTGTAGTAAATAAAACTTTCAAGTGTGAGTCACGCTTGAGTGTTAGAGAATTCCATAAAGTGGGTTGTGTAAAATATAAATACTGTCATTATGTTGATTTTAAAATAATATAATCTGCAACACCGTGTATAGTGTTTCATTTGATAATTTCTTTTAATAATGTCTCTAACAATGATGCATGTATATATGATTTAAAGGCATTATGTGATTCTTCTTTTGGTGGTCGTGTTTTTCATATTCGATGTATTTGTCATATTATTAATTTATGTGTACAAGATGATCTTGAATGTATAGATTTAAGCGTACACCCCATTAAACGTACAATAAAAAATTTGCCTACTAAACCTAGGGTAATAAAATTTTGGTTTAAATTTTGTAAAATAATAATGTTAGGCCCATAAAATTTTCTCTAGATGTGTCAACTTATTGGAACTCAATATATACTTTATTACAACAAACTGTGCCTTATAAAGATTTATTATGTTTTTTTATGAATAATAGATATCAAAATATATATTTACATCAAAACCATTAGACTGTGTAAAATACTTTTAGAATTATTAAAATATTTTAGTGATTATATTAAATTATTGCCACATGTATATAAATCAACTTCTCACGTTATTGCTCTTGTTTGTGTTAATGTAGGAGCTATTATTATAGCTTTTAAAGAAGAATCCTATTTAACAAATTGGATAGAAGCTATTAGCGAAAAATGGTGTAAATATTTTTTTAAATAAACAACTACTTAACCTTGTTGCCACCATTTTAAACCCCCGAATAAAATTAAAAGGCTTAAAAATATCATTAGAAAATTATTATAGTGGATTTGTCGACGAGGATTGATGTGAATCTTTGCTCACAGAACGAAAGCGTGAAATTGGGAACTTATTCTTGCACAAGAGATACACAAATAACACGATTATCAAACTGAACGAAACTTCAATCAGATAAAAATTCAGAATGTATAATGGAAAGAAACGGAGACGGAAGAAACGTATTAAGCCGTA
>JAOWBN010161702.1:0-18435 GCA_028565015.1 Pinguicula moranensis
TCATAGAGGTTAACAACCAACATAAATACTGAAAATTTGCATTTATGAGACGAGCATGCCACAAATCTAAGGTATGAGAGGAAAGAGCATAATCATGTGAGGCTGACAAAATAGAGTCATGAGAAGGTGGTGTGAGATAGTGGCTTGAAAAGAAGAAGGTTGAGATTGTGGGGATCACCAAAGTAGTAGAGGCCGCTGGGCTTATACCCCATGCCAAAAATCTTTTTTATATTTAGGTCCTGCAAATAACAATAATGAGGTAGAAAAACAACAACACAATTAGGATCTTTAGCAAGATGATGGACATAAATAAAGTTATAAGTGAAATTGAGAACATAATAAACAGATGAAAGAGCGATGTAAGGGGACAATTGAGCATCACCCTGACTATTGATGAGAATAGAAGAAGACCATTTACAAGACAAACCAACTAATTTATGAGAGTAAATGGGGAAGTAAAAGGAGAAAACTCACCGATTGTATGATTTCTTGCCTCAGAATCCAGAATCTGAGCATGATGAGTTGACTTACCATAAAGAGCAGTAGGAGTAGTACCTGCAGCATAACAGTGGCCGTTGGACCTGAAGTAAAGGAATAAGGAAAATTTCCCCTTGTACAATGGCCTGAAGGGACAGTAAGGATCATTTGATCGATTCCTTGGATTCTAACATCTCAACCCAAATGGTGTGAGATGGAGATCCATTTCAGACTCTGTTGGCACGAAACACGCTCCGCTGGACAATACACTGGAGGAGACAAGGAGACCAGACAGATCTTCCAAATATGGGATAATGGAGACCGTACAAGTCTTTCAAAAAAAAGAAGAGAGAACGAACGAACTGAGGCCCTCACTACATTACCGGAGAGCCCACATACTAATATCTACAAACAGACTAGCTAAACAAAGGACGGTGGCTGACGGGTCAACGATAGGTCCGATGATAGTGGCGATCACGCGGTCAACACCGGCCAATGATGGTCGAGGCTGGTCAACGGTGCCCCAGGTAGTGGTGGCTGGCGGTAAAGAGAGATGTGAGGCGGCCGTTGCAACATCACTTTTGTTGTAAAATTAGAACAAAAATTAATGGAGAAATCAAAGTTGTCTACAACTTGTAATTTTGTCACAAGATCTGCTATTGTCTGGGAGTTTCTTAAAGGAAGAAAACTTCTAGGACTCATGATATTAGATCGGGTATGTCTTTCGTTTCAAGTGATAATTTTGTAAAATTGCAAGTAGATTATAATGGTGACAGGCCTATCCCTTTCAAATAGACTGGAATGTTGCTATGGTGATCCAGTAAGACCTCTTGTTGTTGATTCCAGAAGTGGTAACTTTCTCTTGATTATGCTTATTATAAACATTATTCGTATATAGTTTGGCTCGATATTAACATTTGCCTAAATAGTATTTGCTTAGAAAATTTTTGTCCACTGTTATACATCTACACTCTTGCTCTTTCAATTTATTTTGAAGCATCTTGTTTGTCTATAAATTAGTTACACAAGAAAATCACCATTCCCAAAAGTCACATTTTGTGAACAATTACAGGTAATGGCTTGTTCTTATTTCGAATGGGAAGTAGGAGAAAAAATATGTGTTTTTTCTTGGGATCGAATTGAGTGCTAAAATCTGACATCTGAAAAAAATAAGTTTCCTGCTATAATTTGTAATTCTGAATGTACACTCATTTTTTTTATGAATAAATTTTCAGTTGGTTTGGATCGTTGTCTTCATTATATTAATCGACTCAGTATTGACAATGTGTATACAAGTTCTATGTTAGAATATATCCCACACGGGTTGTGGAAAAAAATAAATAAACTAACTTATATGAGAATGTGGACTTACAACTGATCACCTTACTCGTAAGATTTTTACATTCATTCAAGCTGTTTACTATTGGGTCGGGTCTCTACTAAATTTACAATGTGCTTTCTGATGTATTTAATTAACACACTGACACATGTAAAATGCCAAACAACTCAAGATGTTTATTTTTTGATTTCCGATTATGGGTGTTTTTGTGATCATGCCATCCTTATTTGATGAATATCTTGAACTGGTGTAATCGGCTGGGACTGAGGTTTCTAACTCTTGAGTTCCAGGTGTTTCTCCAATCTTATATAGAAGCTGTCGTTGTAATAATTGTGAAAAAAGTGACGGTTAATTTGATTTGTCTCGCTGGACAAACACTGATGATGCTGAGCTGGGCTACTTCGCTGAGTAGATCCAATTCGATTGGAGAAGAAGGTCAATAGTAATAAAGCGGCGCAAATGTACCGAAACCTATTTTCTTCGATTGACTTTTCCTCCAATCGACCAATCATCTTTTATATACAAATACACGATGTTTCTATTGGTTTAACTATTGGAAGCTAAAAATGTGTTCACGCCTCTATTAGTAACATAACAAACGGGAACCACACGATCGTGTAAATCATGCGGCTGTGACATAATCCATCAGTGCGGATCAAACGATTGTTGTGATTCAACAGAACTAGAGTGCAAAGCAGATGAACATGTGTATGAATCTGCTGCAGAGCATGGCTTCTGCTTCAGTGTCTGTTGTGAGTCTTGGTCTTCAACTGATCTTATGAACTGTGAATCAAACACCTTCCGTCAAGAGGAGAGTTCAAGAGACTCATATTGGATAAAAGTAGACAGAAAGGTGTTGTAGCCAAACTCTTGGTGAATAGATCCGCCAACTGCAATCTTCTTGAAATTTGCATCGGAGTAATAATACCTACCTTAAAATGATCACGAACAACGTGACAATCTATTTCAATATACTTAGTTTGCTCTGGAAGACATGGTAAAGGTGATGGCAATAGCAGCACGGTTATCGCACCACAGATTCACAGGTAGAGGTGGTGAGTGATGATAATCATGAAGCATGTAGAGAAGCCACTGAACTTCCCTGACCGTGGCTGCCATAGATCGGTATTTTGCCTCAGCCGAGGAGCTAAAAATAGTGGTTTGTTTCTTGGTCTTCCAAGAGATGAGACATTGTCCAAGGAATACACAGAAACCTGTGAGTGAATGTCTGGTAGTTTTACATCTTCCCCAATCTGAATCACAAAATGCACATAGGCTGATGGATGAGGAAGTAGTGTAGAACAACCCGAGATGCTAATGTCCAGATAGGTACTTGAGGACGTGGACTGCTACATTCTAGTGTGTATCATGAGGGGAATAAACGAATTGACTCAACAGTTGTACCACAGAGGTTAAGTTAGGACGTGTATAATTCAGATAGAGCATTTTTCCTAC
Organism: Pinguicula moranensis; assembly: GCA_028565015.1. NCBI lineage: Eukaryota > Viridiplantae > Streptophyta > Magnoliopsida > Lamiales > Lentibulariaceae > Pinguicula > Pinguicula moranensis. Next base: position 3,272 of record JAOWBN010161702.1, read on the forward strand.
TTACCTCCTGAATTTCTCAGGATTATGATATAGAGGTGATGGATCACTGTCAGCAGCTGCAAACTTTAGTCCTGGCGGAAATGGTGCAGCAGCTGGTACACTCAAGAAATCCAGCATCACTTAGCAACTCTTTTACATATTATCTCTGACTGATGTATAAACCAGTACTTGATCTGACCAATTCCATTCCCATGAAATAATGAGCCTCGCCGAGATCCTTGATAGTAAATATTTTGTTCAGATATGTTTTAACCTTTGTGATTTGATACAAATTGGTTCCAGTAATCAGGACATCGTCCACAGAAACCAGAAGGAAGATCTGATGTGTGGCATGATGCAAAGTGAAGAAGCAGACATCATTGTAGGACTGTTTAAAACCATAATACTGTAGAGCATGTGTGAACTCCAGATTCCATTGCTTGGATGCTTGTTTAAGCCCATACAAAGATCTTTTCAGCAGACATACCTCTCCATGTTTGGCTTTTGTATAACCAGGTGGTGGATGCATAAAAACCTTTTCCTCAAGATGGCCATGAAGGAAGGCATTGTTAACATCTAACTGATGAATTGGCCAATCACAAGAAGCAGCCATAGCAAATAGCAGCCGCACGGTGACAACCTTAGCTATTGGAGTGAAGATCTCTTCAAAGTCCTGTCCCGTAACTTGATTATAACCTTTTGCTACTAACCTGGCTTTGTAGCTATCAACAGAAATTGAGTTACAAAAAGGATTCAGGCATCAGGGGATTGGATGAGCAAAAATGTTGCACTTGCTGAATCAGGTTTGGGTCAAAAGAAGCAGCACGCAGAATGTACAGTTCCTTTACTACCATATCCACTGCAAGAACTCGGTGATTCTTAAGGTCCTGAAACAAGCACAAACCAGGCAAGAATAAGCAGTAGATATTAGAATGTATTAGGAGATTTCTGACAGACAGAAGATGATGTTTAAAGCTCAGTACATGAAGGCAGGACTTGAGTATGAAGGAATCAAAGAGTTTGACATCACCCTGAGATAATATAGGTTTAACAGTGCCGTCAGGCAACCACATAGGGGTGAAGATTTTGAAAGGATGGGGATTCAAAATAATACTCGAATCAATGCACATATGGTTTGTAGCTCCCGCGTCAATGATCCAACCTCCTTCAATAGAGTTTTATATTCATCAAAATTCATAATTGAAGTAATAGATATACCTGCAAAGTCTTCTAAGTGCACCATGTTCATAGTAGCAGATTCTGTCTGATGATCTATTCCCTTTCCCTTTGTGAGTTTGTGCAGATCACATTGCATCTGTCCCACTATCTCATATGGATTCCTTGTCTCATCATTTTTATATTCCAGTGGTGTTGAATTCCAACTCTCTCATGCAATGTCCATCACTTGATTAGCAACATTATACTGCCTAGCTTTATGTTTTGGATAGCCCTTTAGTTGATAGTAGTTTTCAGCTGCATGGCCCTTTTTTCCACAGTGTGCACACTCAGGACGCCCCTTCAGTCTATAGCAAGCCTCCCTTGTGTGACATGCTTTACCACAGTGAGAACATTCAAGATTGCCTCTTTCAAATTTTTCATTCTTTTCTTTCTGATCTGCTGATTGTTGTCCCTTCCATCCTCCGGCTTTAGCCATCAAGGCAACGTTCATTTATCTGATCCTGCTGCAATATTTATCCTGACTTGGCAATGCTTTTCTACCGTGGTGATCATGTTATACACTTTGTCCAAATGTGGCAATGAATCAAGGTATATTATTTGGCTCCTATCACGGTCATATATATCATTGAGTCCCATCAGGAACTCCATCACTCGATCCTCATTCTCTCTTTGCTTCAATAACTCTCCGGATTCCCCATCTATATGCGGTAATGGGCGCAATTAATCATATTGATCCCACACCTGCTTCAACTTTCTAAAGTGATCTCCAATGGTTGTTGTCCCTTGATGCACTAGTGCCACTGTTCTCTTCAATTCGAAGATGTGAGGCAGGATCGCCGTTCCAAATCTCATTTCTAAATCTTTCCACAATTGCCTTGAGTCATGTATGAACATAAACTGATGCATCAAGTCAGGGGTCATGGCTCCTTTGATCCAAGAGCACACAAGACTGTTGGCTCTCTTCCACTTCAAAAAAAGTTTTGAATCTTCCTTTGGCTTCTCCAGCGTTCCAGCTATAAGACCTATTTTCAGCTTTACTTCAAGTGCAGACTCAACAACACTTCTCCAAATCAGGTAGTTGGTGTCGTTTAACTGTATTCCAACAAGCTGCATCCCGGGGCTCTTGGATCCGTGCACTTGTAGCTGCTCCTCAAGAAACGTGTTCACTGTCATTGTAAGCCCAGTTGCTCCGATACCATGTGAAAAAAGTGACTGTTAATTCGGTTTGTCTCGCTGGAAAAACACTGATGAGGCTGAGCTGGACTAATTTGCTTAGTAGATCCAATTTGATTGGAGAAGAAGGTCAACAGTAATAAAGCGGCGTAAATACACCGAAACCTATTTTCTTCAATTCACTTTTCCTCCAATCGACCAATCGTCTTTTATATACAAATACACACTGTTTCTATTGGTTTAACTATCGGAAGCTAAAAATGTATTCACACCTCTATTAGTAACATAACAAATGGGAACCACATGATCGAGTAAATCATGTGGCTGTGACTTAATCCATCAGTGCGGATCGAACAGTTGCTGTGATTCAACGGAACTAGCGTGCAGAGAAGATGAACATGTGTATGAATCTGCTGCAGAGAATGGCTTCTGCTTCAGTGTCTGTTGTGAGTCTTGGTCTTCAGCTGATCTTATAAACTGTGAATCCAACACGAATGAAAAAGTAATTCACAGAACATGGCAAGGGAAAACTTGTCATTTTGGAAAATCATGCAGATGTGGCAGTTGATGAACAAGGTTTGCTGAAGGAAAATCCGTTTGGAGTGCCATCGGATTGGGAAAAGCATGTTTTATTTCATGGTAACCCTATATACTGACTTGTACTCTCCAAAGTCTAATGTGGATGCTGAAGAAAGTCAAATCCTTTTGAAGTCATCTCTGGTAGTGCTCTACCGTACAAACATTGTTCCTCTTTTTGAGAGGTAAACCTTTTGCTGGCAGCTATCCTGAAGATAGCTAGCTATGTTATTTACTCTCCAAAGTCATAAATGCTCTTTGTTTCTTTTGACGTCCATCATATTAGTCATTTATACTCAAAGTTTTACACTTTTTGTAATGTTTTGGTTCTTTCAGTCAGTGATTTCTTGAGTTTCATAATTCTACTGAAAGATGTTTAACACTTGTTGTTTCCTTATTGAGGATCAGTTGTTGTGCTTCTTGGTTAATGTTGACATGTTCTGGAATGAAGAAGAAACGGTAATTCCATGAAAACAACCTTCACAGTTTCGGAAACTAACTACTATACATGTAACTAACTATACATGATCTCTTGACACAATAATCGTGATATAATCTTTGAACTACTTCTAATTTCCATTCAGATTTCTCATCTCACACCAGCATTAATCTGTTTTCTTTCTGCAGTCTAGATGAGTTTCTGAGTTGGTCACTCTGCATTGAATAAGAACCTGCATCAATGGCCAAGCCAACTAGATAAGTCTCTATTTCTGTGGCAGCACCACTAGATAAGATGGATATATCCCCATTCTCAGCACGTAATATGGCTTCAAATCCTTGCTTAACTGCAATATTTTTGTCTTAGACCCTTGAGCATTGAGTAATGTTTGAAAAACAGCTTGTAATTTTTCGACCTCTTAATTCAACTCACTTTTTTGAATTTTATGGTAAGCAGCTGGTCTCACAAAAAGGAAATATATGTTTCTTTATTTTTTGAAACTTGTGTCCATTTCGAATCAATATTAATAATTTAGTATTAATACTAGACTAAATTAAAATGATTATATTAAATTCTAGTGCATGCTTCAATTGGTGAATTGATGGTAATTCATACATTAAATGAAGTATTTTATATTAGATCGCAACATAAATAAATCTTATTGATAATAAGACATGACATTACACTAACCTGGATGTTGATTCCTTACAAATTTGTAGCTTTGGTCTGAACTTTTTCCTTCAACTCATGGATGAACTTGTCAAAATTTTTCTCTGAGGATCCATCCGTTTCTATTGCATTCCTCAGCTTCTCCCTTATGTTCTCGATTTGGTCCTTCAATACCTTCAAAGTATCTTCAGTCATCATGGCTTTGATCTTCGCCTCAACGTCATTTCTATCAACAGCTAGCCTTTCAGAAAGATTAAATCCAATTTTCCAATCCTCCACAATTAGTTTTCTGTTAATAGGCTGATCAAAATCTAGTGGATAGCAGAGCATCGGAGTACCACACCAAATGCTCTCCACCACAGAATTCAATCCACAGTGTGTGAGAAATGCACCAACTGCGGGATTTGATAGAACTGTAATCTGATCACACCATTGAACTATTAGCCCTTTATCTTTAATCTTATTCTCAAATCCAGCAGGGAATAGGTTGGCCGTGTTTCCAGCTCTGGCCACCCAAATGAAGTTTACTTGACTCAGGATAAGTCCATATGCTATTTCTTCAATTGCTTGCTTGCTTACCTGAACTAGGCTCCCGAACGAAACGTACAAGACTGAGCCAGGAGGCTTAGAGTCAAGCCAGAGGGTGCAGTCTGATTCGGCCCATAAACTCTTGTTTACAGAAGTTATGGCAAGATTTTTATAGAAATTAATAGGGCCAATTGCATAATGTGGGTGGTATTTGTTGAGAGCCGAGAGGGTACTGGGCTCTAATTCCTGGACAGTGCTGTGTAGGGTAAAATCTGCCTTTTTGGCTGCCTTACGTGCACTGGAAGCAACTTTGAAGCTGATGTTTCCTATTTCTGATTCTTTGAGATAGGGCATGAAGTCCTTTGTGCTCACAGAATGGACTCCTGGTAGGTAATCTATGATCTCTTCAACACTGTCTGAGTCAAGAAAAAGAAAATCAACAAGTTAATTTGAACAAATCAGGGATTGATGTACTAGTTCACAGGTGATTCCCTATACCTTTAAGTGGGTAATGACCCTTTTCTCTCAGAAGTTCGGAGTGGTAAATCAATGACAAAACCAATGCCGACTGGGTCCAGAATGAGACATGAACAAGGTTTAACTTCTCTGCAACTGCTGCCTGCCATGAAAATATGGTGTCGACGATCAAGAAATACTTCGACAGGGGATCTGAGCTTATTATCCTTTGGATAAATAGCTCCGCAATAGCTGTAAAGTCGTTCAAAATATGCTCGTGGAACTCCTCATAGTGAAAAACTCGATCGAATTCAAGGGGAAGTCCATCTTCAATCACTGCGTAAGATACTTGAAGACCTGATTTCTTTGTTTCAGAAAATAAATTGAACTCCGCAGGTGACTTGTTATATGCTTTGGAGAACATGTGGTGAACATGTTCAAAGTTGACGAAGGTGACTGCGATCCCCTTTGAAGCAAGCTTGATAGCTAGATTGATACATGGAGTGAGATGACCTTGGAGAGGGAGTGGGAACATCAAAGCATGGAGGAGGGGGCGTGTTTTGGCCATGCTTATGGAGTTATGGTAAGTTGCTGCTTTATAGATGCTCTGCTGGATGAAACTCAAGTCTAAAACGCAAGATTATTTCATGGAGAATATTCGTAGTAACTGGGGTCAAAGGTGGAGGCTTGCAGTAGACCAATTATTTATTATGTTGCTTCGCAGAATGGAAAATCACTCAAAGACAAGACGAATTTGGCAGGATCAGAACATCTTGGACCACTCATCGAGGAAATTTTATTAAAAAAAAAAAAGGATGAACTTGAAAGCATGTTCAAATCTCACCCCCAAGGGCGGCTGAAAATTGAACCAGATAGTTTTGCTCCTGGTAATAGTTTTCACAGAAAGCAATAAGGCGACTAAGAGGAACCCTCTGAGAATTCCCATTTCTTGCAATCTCTGAAATAGGGCTTCCATTAACGAGTATTTAAACCCAAACATTTCTTCTTCCTTGCTTTAATGCACTCTGTATAACGTAATTATGAAATTAATTCTCCTGCATTTGCTGATTAAATATGTCTTCGGTTCATCATGTGTCCATAGAGTATAGTTGCGTTCAAGCACTGGTCCTTGAGGTTTGCATAACAGAATATAGTTGCATTCAGAATCATATGCATTAAATTTTGTAGTGAAAATGATTTTTGTATTACCTTTACATTTCTTCAAAATAAGTAGTTGAATGAAACAAAAACTCTTTTGACAAACAGTGGAAGGGAAAATGAACAACAGTTGGTAGAAATTTATGGCAAGCTGCTACTCTGAGTAGATGTATAAGTGCAGTGCGATTCTTTAGTTTTGCAAGTTTGAAGTATCTAAGTAACATGATCACTTGCGCAGACTAGATGATGGATGCTAGCTCAATTGTAGATTTGGTATAAACTTTTTCATTCAAAGTGGCGAGGAATTGATCAAGATTTCTCTCTGAGGATCCATCTGTTTCTATTGCATTTCGCAGCTTCTCCTTTATGCTTATGATCTGGTGTCTGATTGCCTTTGAAGTATCTCCAGTCATGATGGCTTTGATCTTCTCAGCAACTTCATTCTTATCCACTGATATCCCATCGCAAAGACTAAGCCCGATTTCCCAATCCTCGACAACTTGTTTCCTGTTGATAGGTTGATCAAAATCTATTGGATAACATAGCATTGGAGTACCACACCAAATGCTCTCTAGCACAGAGTTCCAACCACAGTGTGAGAGAAATCCACCAACTGCTGGATTTGTAAGTACCATAATCTGATTACACCATGGAACTATCAGCCCTCTATCTTTAATCCTATCTTCAAATCCAGCAGGGAACATATTGCCTGTGATTCCATCTCTGGCCACCCAAATGAAGTTTACTTGGCTCAGAATAAGTCCATATGCTATTTCTTCAATGATTTGTTTACAAGCCTGAACCAGGCTCCCGAAGGAGACGTACAAGACTGTGCCGGGGGGCTTGGACTCTAGCCAGAGGGTGCAGTCTGATTCAGCCAATAAACTATTGTTTAAAGAATTTGTGGGGAGATTTTTATAGAAATTAGTCGGGCCGATTGGGTAATGTGGTTGTATTTATTGAGAGCTGCGAGAGTATTGTGCTCTAATTCTTGTACTATTTTGTGTAGGACAAAATCTGCCTTCTTCGCTACCACAAATGAATTGTAAAGAATTTTGTAAGAGATGGTTTCGATTTCTGATTCTTTCAGATACGGCATGAAGTCCTTTGTATTCACTGATTGAATACCGGGTACGTAATCTATGTTCTCTTCAACACCATCTGAGTTGAGAAAAGCATTAAGTCAACTTGAGCAAACAAGTGAGAGATTTATAAGTTCATAATTGATTGAATCTATATGTTATTAGTCCATACCTTTAAGTGGGTAATGGCCCTTTTCTCTCAGAAGTTCAGAGTGGTAAACCAAAGAAAAAACCATGGCTGGCTCCGTCCAAAATGAGACATGCACAAGGTCGTACTTGTCTGCAACTGCTTCCTGCTATGTAAACATAGTGTCCACGATCAGGAAGTATGTTGAGAGGGGATCTGACCTTATTATACTTCCGATGAATTCATCTGCAACAGGTGTAAACTCTCTCATGATGTACTCGTAGTACTGCCGATGGTGAAGAACTCGATCAAATTCAAGGGGAAGGCCGTCATCAATAGTTATATAATGTACTTCAAGACCTGATTTATATGCTTCAGAGAATATATTGAACTCATCGGGTGTGCTGTTATGAGCTTTCGATAACATGCAGTGAACATGTTCAAAGTTGACGAAGGTGATTGCAAGCCCCTTTGAAGCAAGCTTGAGAGCTAAATTGCTTTAAAAAAAAATATGAACTGCTAGAGTTTTTGTATGGAGACTATTGGTCATTGCTCGTAGCAGGTGTTTCATTGACGACCAGAGAAAACATGTTGCGCTGCAATAGGAAAGGAAGTTTACTTGGCTCAGAATAAGTCCATATGCTTCTGGTCTACTGGCCTTTGACAGCCTGGAGTGAGCAGATTAACAAAAGTGATTGTGATGTTGCTGGTAGATGTTAGACCAGACCGGATCGCCCAGTACTGTCGGTATGGTTGGACCCAACCGCCGGTATGATCCGATTCCCGGTTCTAGCATGGTCCATATCACGGCTCATACCGCCGGTTCGCAGTTAATATTTTTTTTTTAGTTATATTTTTTTTTGCCATTTAAATTTTAAAAACATATTAATTTTTTTAGTTGGGTATAAAAGTGTATATAAACTAAATAAACTATCTTATATAATTTTTATATATAAGTTTATAATTTATTAAATGTATATATAACCCTTAAAACCTATAAATATATTTACAAATTAGATTATTAGTTTATAATTTATATATAAGTTTATAAATTATGAACTATATATAATCATAAATCCTAAAACTTAAACCCTATAATTATATATACGATAAATTTATAACCCAAAATTTATATATAAACTATAAACTCTAAATTTATAAAATAAAAAAAATTATAAACTATAAACTTATAACCCTAAACTTATAAACTACACAATATATAAATATAAATATATAAAGTATAAAGTATAAATAATAAATTGTGAACTATATATAATCTTAAACCCATAACCCTATCTCTATGTAGCACAAATTTATAACCCTAAACTTATATATAAATTTATATCCCTAAACTTATAAATCTTTATTTATAAACTATAAACTTACAACCTAAACTTATAAGCTATATAAACTATACAATATATAAAGTATAAAGCATAAAGTATAACTTATACACGTAAGTTTATAAATTATGAAGTGTATATATATATATATATATATATAACCCTAAACCCATAATCGTCTATATAATATAAACTTATAACCCTAAATTTACATATACATTTATAAATTTTTATTTTATAAACTATAAACTTATAACATTAAACTTATAAATTATATAAATTACACAATAAATAGATATAAACTATAAATTATATATAACCTAAACCTCAATCCTAAAATCCTAAACTCTAAAATATACAACTATATATATAATCTATAATAACTATTTTTAATCCGGTCTAGTCCAATCACCAAAAATTTTTTAATTCCATTTTCTGGCCGGTTTCCAACGGTCCAACCGCCGGTTGTGTGGATCGAACTACTGGTTCGCGGTCCATTTTGCTGAACTCTAATTCCTGTAAGCATGCACTACAGTGGACGAAGCTATGTTGCAAAAAAAAACAATAGAATTAGTTATGAGCCAATGGCGAGGAAATTTAATTTCAGAATGCCAAGTAAGACTTAAATTCTTACTGACTACCAAGCTTGCTTATAAAAATTTAGCCAAAAGGAGCCATATTTTCTATTGTGAAAAGATTGAGTTTACATCTGCGTTTTATAAAACAAAATACATGAGTATGAAGACTAGTCTAGTAAATACTTTTTGCAAGTGTAACAAGGATTTTGTGCAGGTTTGTAGATGTGTTGTCATGTCTGAGCCGCCATAGCCATAGTAGGAGCAAAAGTATGGTCTGATTGATTAGTCTGAGTAGTAGCTCATGTTCAAGTCTGCATTGGCTGCAGCCTAGTAAACAATGGCTGCAACCTAGGGGCTGGTGCCTGTCTTCTTCCTTGCATAGTCTTCTTGGTCAACACCCCCACAAGTTGAGCGTAGAATTGAAGACCATATGAATCTTGGACTGAAAAGAACATGAATAAAAATAGAATATAAATCACTCAGATTTTGAGTAAGGGGGAAGAAAATGGTGGTTAAGCCATGAGAGAAATGGAGGGAGTGGAGAACAAAGTAGGAAAAGAGGAAAAGTCTCATGTCGCCGTCGTGATATCGCGAGGGGCGGCATACGCTTACCGACGAGGGAACCAACTAAATAACTGAATGAAGAAGGCCCCATGCCGCCATCGTGACATCGCTATCAAGGGGCGGAGGCAGATCGGTGGGACAACTAACTAAATAGCTGAAACTAAATAAATAATTGTTTGTTTTTGTAGAACATAAATAAATGTCCAAGAAGATGATATAGTAGAATGAAGTCCAGGATGCCCAGGCAGGCCAAGTTCAACAAATGGGCCAATGGCCCAGACAATTTTTTTTTCCAACAGATTTATCCAGCCCCGGAAACATAAGGCCCAAATCCAGGAAAGTGAGTGCCAACTCCAAGAATTGTAGCCCAAAGAAATAATAATGCCCAATAGAATAATGTGTGGTCGTGGCCCAAAGATGAATTAGGCCAAAGATTTGCACTATTATCTTCGGAACTCGAAGTTTCTGAAGAAAAATCATGCCCTGAGATACTTCTCACCGCTTCTCCTTTTAACTCTGCGACCCGTCTACCCTGATTCATCTAGCTAAAATCGTCAACCAAAATTCCTCCAATTCAACTTCACCTTATCCTCAGTCGGTAGAGGAAATAAGCAGAGAGGACAGGTCCCATGGATCCCCAACAACTTCTCAATACAACCAAAATGATACTTGGATCATGGGCGCACCGTGGCTATCTATAGCTACAAACCATCTGTGATGCAAGAATCAATGGAACACCAACATAAAGCTCCGGTACATGGAGATACAAGCACAAATCAACATGAAAACCAAGCTAGGGAGGGGGAGTAAATAGTTGTAACATGCAGGAAGAACAAGAACACAATCACTCAACCTGGAAAGAAACAACTTTCAAAGGCTAAGAGAGGATATAATTTCTTACCATATTGGAAATCTACCAGAGGCATGGACCAAAACATAGATGGAGAAGTATTTCTCTCGGTTTGGCCATCTTCGAGATGTACATTCACCTTTAACCCAGGATCAGCACGACTGATGTTATGGCTTTGTGAGGTTCACGCCAATGGCAGCCACCACAAACCTGGAAAGTACACTGAACGAAAGAACAATGGGAACATATAAGCTTGCAGCAAGTTCGATTAAATCATCTGCTTTGCAGACAAAAACTGTGCAAATAATTGCAAAGCTACAAAAACAAGCTGAAGGGGTATCGGCTACCCAATCTGAAAGATTGATCTCCATGAAATTCGTAAATGAACCACAGAATGTGATGTGGTTAAAAACATGTCTGGTGGCTGAGTTGCAGACTCAAATCTTACCTATTGTATTGAAAATTATGCTGCTTGAAGATGGTTACGCGGATGTGCTAATATCCACAATGGAAGGGGCGAGATCCTTATCGGGCTGCAAACGAAAGAAGACAAGCTTAGGTTATTCACTAATGAAGAAAAAAGATCACGGATTAGCTTGATAAATGTTAGGGATGCCCTCACTAATAAGGTGGCAGGACGGGCGGTCTGGATCAGCATCCTAGGAACTCCGCTAGCGTTTTGGCACAAAAGGTTCTTCTCCGAAGTTGCCAGCAAAGTGAGATGCTTCGTTAGGGGTGGCAACAAGCACCACGAAGAGAAGCAATATGCAGGAAGCAAAGGTGCTGATAGTGATGGATTTGTCGGAGCAAATACAGTCTGCAGTGGAGGTGGAAGTTGGCGAATCAATCATTAGGGTATCAATTCAAGAAGACAATCTAATTCCATTGCCTAAAGGGTGTCAAATCAAGAATACCTTCATCGAAGAGGACAAAGGGTTGGGATCCATCACGGATGTCAAATTTCCCGTATTGTCGGGAGGAAATTCCAAACGGCAGGGCTGGGCGGCGGAAGCCTTAGGTTGCCAAACAATGAAAGTGGGACAGCAGAGTTACGAACCAACAGTCATAATTGACCGACCGTTGGATGCAGCTGCGGATAGTCCAGACAACGAGGATCAATCACAGGAAAGCACTGGCATGCCTGCTATTGATGGAAGAATATCAGAATCACAAATGAGGAAAGTTGCCAATGATGGAAAGCGCGTGAGAAGTGCTTTGTTGGATTCGATACGCACCGAGAAGACGTGCCATGTGGATCCACATTTGTTCATTTCGGGTCTTTTATTTAGTCGAACAGGGTGGCAGAGAGGAACCCAAGAGCCTACCTTGGCTGACTGGATGAACATGGTTGGGCTAAGATGGCCGAATGGGTCAGCAAATTCATCGGGAAAAAAGATAAGACGGGCATCATGACAGTGGGGCAATGTTAGGCAAAATAGGGTTGCGGGAATTCTGGCCACAAACGGGTAAAAATGCAAAATATTAATTCAACTAGTAGTGGTCCTATTTTGCAGAATATTAGGAATGAAAAAAAGGAAAAGGCAAAAAGAAGTTAATAATAGAAGAAAATGCAAACCTACAACGGATGAAATTGAAAAAAATAACCGATTTTTATCGGGACATGGCAAATACTCTGGAGAAAGAGGAGATGAGGAGGAGAGAACAAAAGCATCTCAAAAAATCAGCTAAGCAATTCTCTCATTCTAAAATTTTCAATTATATTGCAAGTTTAAATTATAAGTATGACGCATGGCTAGACACACATAGGGAGGCAAAAAATATTGTAGATCTAGGAAAAGATTTAGATATATATTCGAGCGCCCCGGAAGAGGAGCTATTAGCTATAGTGGATCAATTATAAACTTGGGGCCAACAAAATATTTTAATAATACAACATCAAGCCCAAAAAGAGGCTAATAGTGAGCAAAGGAATGCTCATGAACATTACAACATATAATGCTAGGGGTCTTGGGGACCAGAGAAAAAGAAGGGATATAAAGAATTTAATCTGGAAAGAAAAAATTCAAATGATCTCTATCCAAGAGACAAAATCGAATCGATATCATCTTATGATTGTAGCGAAATCTGGCCAGTAAATAGGTTCGACTGGCAAACAAAACAAGGTATTGGGAACTCGGGTGGAATATTATGCATTTGGGATCCAAAAACTTTTGTAATTGAAAGTTGTTGGGAGGCCAAGGGTATGTTAGCATTAATAAGAGAATGAGGACTCAGAAAAAAAAAAGAAGTTAACAATAATTAATGTTTATTCACCATGTGAGCTACATGAAAAAAGACAGTTGTGGGCTGAGATACGGGTAAAATTAAGCCAAGATCCAGAAGGTTTGTGATGTATATGTGGGGACTTTAATGCAGTTCGGAATGTGGAAGAAAGAAAACCACCATTGAATAACCACACACTCGAAATGAAAGACTTCGACCTCTTCAGAAGACAAGCTGAACTAGTAGATATTCCCCTCCAACGTAGGCGATTCACTAGAACAAATGAAAATTATACATCTGCAAGTAGACTGGATCGTTTTCTACTCTCACTTGAGTGGATACTCGAATGGCCAAATTTGCACCAAATAGCACTTCAAAAGCAGATCTCGGATCATAGGCCTGTTATGTTTAAACAAGAGGCCTTAGACTGGGGATTCACACCATTACGAACTATAAACTGTTGGAACGAACACAAAGATTTTAAGCACATAGTTAAAATGGCATGGGATAAGGAGGTAGACCAGGGGAGAAGCGTTCACAGACTATATGTAAATATTAAGAACTTGATGGCAACATTAAGGGCGCGGAACAAGGAGGTCTTTGGGCATATAGGCCAAAGGATTGAAGCTAAGAATATGGCGATAGTCGACTGGGAATTAAAATCAGAATCACAAAACCTAATAGAGTTGGAGGTGGAGCAATGCAAGGAAGATAGAAAGGAGCTACAGATTCTTCTACAAAGACAAGATAGAATCTTGTACCATTAGTCAAGAGTTAAATGGTTGAAGGATGGTGAAGGTAACACAAAATATTACCATGCAAAAATAAAAAAGAGTAGAGAAAGAAATGCATTAAGAGGTCTGAATATAAATGGACATTGGACGGGTGAGGTTAGTGAAGTTAAGGAAGGAATTCGGGCGCACTATAAAAAATACTACTCCACCGACTATCAGGACCGGATACTCCTCGCCACCTCGCCTCAAAATATGTTGACCATAGAGGATAATGAAAACCTGATAAAACCCTTTACATAAGAAGAAATATGCAAAACCGTGTAGCTATATGCCTCAAATAAAAGTCCAGGCCCCGAAGGCATAAATTTCTACTTCATAAAACGCCATTGGGAAATAATAAAGATAGAGTTCATAGCCTTTATACAACTATTTCATGAAAACAGTGCTCTCATTAAAGGTATCAACTTTACACACATAGTCCTAACACCGAAAATAGGAAGCCCAGGGAGGATTGAACATTTTTCGTCCCATATCTCTAGTTGGATGTGCATATAAAATCCTCGCGAAGCTTCTAGCTAACCGGATAAGTACAGTAATGCATAAAATAATATCTCCATACCAAATGGCTTTCATTAACGGACGACAGGTTATGGATGGGGTAGTCATCGCAAATGAAGTGATAGAGGAAGCAAAAAGGAATAACCATTGAGCGATTCTTCTCAAAGTGGAATTTGAGAAGGCATTTGACTCGGTGATTGGGGATACCTAATGAGAATGTTGGCAAAATTTGGCTTCTATGAGAAGTGGTGCAATTAGATCCAGGAGTGTATCACATCGGTCATAGCAACAGTTTTATTCAATGGGAGTCCCTCAGGTGAATTCCAGATGCAGAGAGGACTTAGACAACCATTGTGTTGGTTAATGGTATCCTATCAGAAGAATTTTCAATGCAAAAAGAACTAAGGCAAGGAGATTCTTTGTCCCATTTCCTATTTCTTACTGCAATTGAAGGTCTACATATGATGATAAAGAGAGCTATTAATATTAATAAATGGACCCTGTTGCATCTGGGAAAGTTGAAAATACCAATATCTTACTCACAGTACGCAAATGACACACTACTTTTATGCGATGGGGCTAAGGGAAGTACACAAACAATGAAGGGTATCCTGAGATTATTTGAAATGGACTCAAGACTAAAAGTTAATTTTTTCAAAAGCTGCACCATGGGAATAAATATACCTAGTCTGGAGCTACAATTTTATGCTAATGACCTAAACTGCTTGATAGCTAAGCTTCCTCAAGTATATTTTGGTCTACCTCTACGAGCAAATCCAGAGAGGAATGCCACATGGCAACCAGTGATAGAAAGACTAAAGAGGAGAATTGAGAGCTGGGAAATTGTCTACCTTGCATTTGGAGGAAGGTTATCTCTCATTAAGTCAACTCTCACAGTCTGGTAACATTCCACTTCTCAACATTTAAAGCACCCAAATAGGTAATAGC
>JAOWBN010161810.1:3034-18432 GCA_028565015.1 Pinguicula moranensis
CCTGTCTATATGAAAGACTGTTGGCTGTTCAGAGCAGTAGAGAACCTTGATTCGAAGACATTGTCAATTACCTAGCATGCAAACTCATTCCTTATGGAGCATCATGGCAACAGAAAAAATAGTTTTTTTTCTCACGAGTGAAGTCTTATCTATGGGATGAGCCAGTGTTGTACGAATATTTCTCAGATAAGGTGATTCGCATATGTGTCCCGGAAGAATAAATGCACTTCATATTGACTCATTGCCATGCCCTAGAATGTGGAGGACATTTTGGAGGCAAGCGCACAACACCAAAGGTACTACAGAGTGGATTCTATTGGCCTTCATTGTTCAAAAATGGATGCTTTTTGTGACTACTTGTGATAGATGCCAAAGGATGGGACAAATCTCAAAAAGAGATAAAATGCCTCAGCAAGGTGTACTTGAGGTTGAAGTCTTTGATGTAAGGGGACTCGATTTCATGGGACCATTTCCCCTCTCTATGGGGGTAGAAACACATTTCGGTGGCTATGGATTATGTCTCCAAGTGGGTAAAAGCAATAGCCACTCCCACTAATGATGCAGCTGTGGTACTGAAATTTTTGCGCAAGAATATTTTCCCACGGTTTGGCATCCCCAAATGAATGTAAGTGATCGGGGATTACATTTCTACAACAAGATATTTGAGACATTGCTGAGAAAGTATTGAATTCGTCATCAAACTTCTTGGGCATATCACCCTCAGTCAAATAGCCAAGCTAAAATATTGGAAAAGACAGTGAGCACATCAAGAAAAGAATGGGCACTCAAGCTAAAAGATGGACTATGTGCTTACAAGACTGCCTATAAGACACCCATTAGCATGTCCCCATATCTTCCGGTGTATGGAAAAGCTTGTCACCTGCCTGTGGAGTTGGAACATAAAGCTTACTGGGCCATGCGCACAGTGAATTTCAGCATGAAGGCTACAGGGGAAAAAAGATTGCTTTAGTTAACTGAGATGGATGAACTGAGGAATGATGCTCATGAGAATGCCAAAATTTACAAGGACAGGACCAAAGCTTGGCATAACAAACAAATATCCAGACAAAATTTCTATCTAGGAAAAAAGGTACTTTTGTTTAACTATAGACTTAAACTATTTGCAGGTAAGCTAAAGTCCATATGGTCCAGACCATTCGAATCACACAAGTATTTCCATATGGGACATAGAAATTGGTCGTCCAGACAAAGGAACTTTCAAGGTGAATGGACAAAGGCTTAAACTGTATGATGAGAGAGGAACCAATTCAAAGAGGCTCACTGCCTCTAAACACTGATGCAGCTACACATTGTCTAGCTAATGACCTTCTTGTGAGGCAACCCAAGGCCTTTTTTTAGTTATTCAAGGACATATCCTATCCTCAACCCTTGTCTTACTTAACTTTGTCTCCATCAATGTGCTATGCAAGTTGTTAAGTTTTGGGAATGGCAGTTATAGGTCTGGACGTATCAGTTATTGTCTATTTTTATTGTTTTAACGGCTGATTTAACTAGATACATTTTTTATGACAAAATACAAGAAGACAAGGCAGCAACAACAAGGAAGCATGAAGCATAAAGAGTGCGTAGGATGACCACTAACAACCCATGTTCACCACAACATTATTTTTAAATAGCTACAGTAACAGGTATTTAATTTCAACTAACCATGAGCAGCCCAGTTATCGTTACAGTAACTATAAAAAAATAAAAACAGGCCACTCAGGGTACGGTATAAAAGCTTAGGTATTGTTCCGCGTCTACAAACAATTCACTTTTGAACAACGCGACAAACCCTAAGCGCTGCATTTCTCTTTGGTCCATGATAGTTATTCAAGGTTTCACTGGAGCGCAAGCTTTCTATTACGTTCTAAAGTAAGTAAAATCTGAACTCGACATCTTTACTCTAGTATTCTCTAGAATCTAGCAAGCATGACACCCCAAAAGTCCAAGATTACTCAGTCTGCAGTTCCTGATAAATTTGTGAATGATGTTGCTAAGAAGTTATTTGATTAAGCTGTTGGAGAGTTAGATGTTATTAGGGAGTAAGGATTTTTGTCTGGAGTCATGCTTGTTATTAGGAAATTTGTTAAGGATAGGTGTTAGACACAGTTTCTGAGAACTCAAGGGTAGTATGCCCCGAATATGGTGAGGGAGTTTTATGCTAATCCTATTGTTATCGAATGATTTCAAAGTCTATGTTAGGAGAGTCTATATGTCATTAAGTCCCATTGAGATAGATCAGTTGTTCAGCCTCATTCACTCCCAATTTAATGGGGATACCCAGATTTAGCCAATGAAGCTCGATTTCTGTGTGCACATGGGACGATATGGATGTCCACTGGCCCACGATTGCTGGAACTAGGGGTTAACAAGGCAGATTGTCATTCTAGTGTCCGATATGGCATTTATTTGTATGCACAAGGATGATGCAAACCACGCACACAAGGGACATTAAATTGAGGAGGTTGTTGTTGCTCATTTATGCGATAGAAACAAGGTGTAGCATCAACATGGGCAAGGTTATATACAAGGACATCATGGAAAGTTTGGCTTCTCAAATTCTCTGCATTTCCCTTCCTTGATTACTTACATGTGCTTAAAGACTAAAGTAGCCCTGGCAGAAGATGAAAAGTTATTCACGCCTTCTCTGGACATCACTCCATATCTGATCAGTAAGCTAGGGACATATTATGATAGGAGAACTGTGAAGCTTGAGGCCACTCCATAACTGTCCAATGCACCTGCCAGGGCAAAGGCGAAAGTTAAAAACAAGCTGGTAACTCATTATCTTCCTTTGAAGGAATCAAGCCCAAGACCTAAGTCCAAAGGTCCAGTCCCAGCAAAGACCCCAGCTACAGTTGCCCTAACCCCATATAAATGGGAAGGTTTTATAGAGCACTATTATCGTTGTGTTGTTGCGGTCTACATGAGCTTGATCATGATGAGCACTATGAACGCCATCCAATTCCCCATCAGTCCGCTTCCACCACCTTTGAACTCACTCCATCTGCAACACCAAGCGAGGCAGTTATTGGAACTGGAGATGAAGAGGATGAGGATGGCGCACGCACCTACAACTTGATGAGATCTGACTCCTACTCTGAATGAAGCATGGCTCTGCCTACTTTCAGGAAGATACCTGAACTTAGTTTGATTGATAAAGAAGTCCAAAAAAATTTCAAAATTCGAAATAACCCTTTTGAGACTAAATCAAGAACGAGACAAGCTATGGATAGGAAAAAGCAAAAGCAAAACAAAAAAAGAGGGGGAGAGAGAGGGAGAGAGAGAGAGAGAGAGAGAGAGAGAGAGAGAGAGAGAGAGATCACGCACAAACCAGCTGGAAGAGTTGGGGCCCATGCACCAAGTGAATCTTCAGCAATGAAAGTGCATAGTCAGCCAACTGAAACCCCATGTTCCCCATGTCCTAGTTTATTGTTTTTCTGTTTTACAGTACCAGGTCCTAGTAGTTAGATTTTATTGCGATTGAGTCTGAATTAGTCCAAGAAAAGAGTAGAGAGGATTCATTATAAATTGTAATCTCGCGGGACGAGAAAACAATCAAGAAATATATGAAATCTGTTTTTCCTCTCAATTTTCCCTCTTCCCCTATTCTTTAAAGCTTTCATCCGCTGTTATTTCAATTTTCCTAAACCTTTTAGCCCCATGAAATCGTTTCCCTTGTTACATATTCATAACAATTGGTATCAAAGCCATCCCAATCCAATCCAAAAGATAATAAATGACGAGAAGTCATCTTCCTCTTTTTGAGCACCAAAACACAGCACCCCATCAGTGACCCTGCAAAGGAAGTAAGACATAAACCTCGCAGTTCCTCATTAAGAAAACAACCACTACCTTCTGATACCCAGCCTGTTCCTAATCTTCAAGATGGCTTTCATCCAAAGATGTTAGAAATGATTTATGCCAAGGTTCGTAAATTAACTGAGCAATACGACGAGTTATGAATTAAATGGCTCGCAATGAGCAAATGGAGTATATACAACACCAAAGCCTTCAGCAAAGTGTTCAAATTCTTAATGAGAAATTGGCCAAGGTTGAAGTGACAAGACTTGTTTTAGGTCCACTCCCATTCTAGGTGCCACCACCATTTCCAGTGCCAACTCCTTTCCAGACTCAGGGTTACCCACACTTTCGAGCACCTATGGGTATGTACCCCAGTCCTCAAATGGTTCACAATAACCTATTTGAACCAAACAAGCCACTGCATGATGAAATTGATCGTGGCAGAAGAGCCAAAATCCCCTACATGGATTTTTCAAAATTTGACGGAAGAAATCCAAGATCTTGAGAGGGCCACTGGGTTCTTCAACATTTATACTGGAACCAATTATGGTGAACGAATTGAATTTGCCAAAATCCATTTAGAAGGCCATGCAGATTCTTTGTTCCGCAGTCCACCCTATACCAAGACTGTGGATTGGAATAGTTTTGTGCAATCATCCTCATCCGATTTGATCGAGGTAATCCTAAACCATCCTCAAAGATTTCATGTGTTTGAAGCAGGGTGCACACGAGCTACTTCGTGATTTGATACACCGGTTCATGCACTGGTCACTACTATCTCAATCCTCTGGCCGAAGTATAGTGAGTAGGGGTGGGCAAACGGGATTCGGGATTGGGTATTCCTGAATCCCGATCCCGACCCAAACTTTGTTCGGGACTGGTTTTTCGGTCCCGAACCTGTTCCGAGTCCCGCAGTCCCGAAAAATTTCGGGACTGTGGGACTCGGGAAAACCCGAGGCTCGAACTTTTAATTTTTATTTTTTTATTTTTTTATTTTTTAATGTTTTTTAGTATTGTTTTAATTTTTTTGTAATTTTTTATTATGAATCGGGACGGGTTTTCCCGAAGCCCGACCCGAGGCCCGAAGTCCCAAAATTTTTCGGGACTATCTTTCCTGTCCCGATCCCGACCCGAACTTTTTTCGGGACTGAAATCTCATTCCCGAACCCGACCCGAAGTCCCAATTTTTCGTGAAAAATCGGGATTCGGGACTATTCGGGCCTCGGGTTTTCCCGAGTCCCGAATCCCGTTTGCCCACCCCTAATAGTGAGTCCTTTTTTCTTGGATAAGTTCATTGGATGCCTTCAACCTACCTTGAACTTAGCTTTACGATCTTAGGTACCATCGTCCTTATTCGAAGCTATTTCAATTGCAAAGAAACAGGAACTCACAGTGTTCACAATGATTGATACTGTTACTACTGGAGCTTCTTTGAAAATCAATTCCAGGGCAGGGGCTAAACCGCCTCAACAACCCCTAGCGATCCAACGCCAAACTCCTACACATTCTGCACGCAAAAAATTTCTCAGCGATGCCAAGATGAAAGAACGTTTCGATAAGAAACTTCATTTTAAATGTGGAGCTACATTTGCCCCTAGATACAAATGTGTTTCCAATTATATTCTCTGCACAGTAAATATGATTCTATCCTTCCAAATTCACTTGAAGAGGATTTGGACGTCATAGCAACTCAGACGAGGCTCAATCATCAGCAGAAACATTGTCCATTCATTTTATATGCGGTAACACCTCTTTTACAACTTATAGGATTCAAGGAACTCACAAGGGCACTCCATTACACATCCTCATTGATGGGGGACAACTCCCATTGATTCTTAGACTACAAGTATGCTATGCGGATGAATTGTCTATTAGAAGACGCTCCTTCTATGATGGTTGAAGTTGCTGACGGGGTTCATAATCCTTGCTGCTCTGTTTGCAAAGAGTTCACTTGGACAGTTCAAGGTGAACATTTCACCTCCTCATTGAAAACTTTTTCACTTCATGGGTATGATTTGATTATAGAAGGCAATTGGTTCAAAACATATGGATCGGTACTCTATGATTACAAGTCTATGATTGTCACACTCCATAGAGGCGATAGATCTATCCCGCTTCAAGCAGTCAAAGACCTCAATGACCTCCAATTCATCGCAACTAAAGGTATGCTAAAATTGATTAATAGTGGATCAGTTGCTGTTATCGGTCAAGTTTACTGCAATGCACAGATTCCAGATGACAATAACATCGATTTGGATTTATTGAGATTCCACAATGAGGAGTACAACCATCCCTATACATCACATGAGTTCAACTTCATAATGGAGAAAGTAACAAATGCAGAGTTTGACAAGAAACTTCAACTTATTTTGCAGAACTTTTCGGATGTCTTTCAGGACCCTACCACACTTCCTCCTCTCCGTGGTGTGGAGCATCATATAAATCTCACTCCGAGAGCCATTACTAAAAAATAGGTACCCTACCATACTCCTCACTACCAGAAAAGATGAGCTTGAACACATTGTCTCAGAACTATTGCAAATGGGCCTCATTTGGCGCAACCACTCTTCATTTCCGTTGCCAGTCCTATTGTTTAAGAAAAAAGACGGCGGATGACAGATATGTGTCGATTATCGATACCTCAATAATCTCACCATCAAGTCTAAATTCCCAATCCCCATCATCGATGAGCTCCTAGATGAACTACACGGAGCAGCATACTTTAGCAAACTTGATATAAGATCCGATTTTCAGATTAGTATGGACGCATGATCATGGAGTAGGTGCTATTTTAACATAGGGCGGCCGATCAATTGCTTATTTCAGTCGTTCCTTAGGTCCTAAACACCATGCTCTCGCGAACTACGAAAATGAGTTTCTAGTAGCAGTCCTGGTAGTAAAAAATGGACTAGCTATCTTCAGGGACAATCTTTCATAATCAAAACCGATCAACAAGCCCTGAAGCACATATTAGAGCAAAGGTTACACACGATGTTGCAACAAAAAATGGTTGCAAAGGTCCTTAGCTACACTTATATTGTTCAGTACAAACAGGGTCACGAAAATAGAGCGACAGACACCTTATCTAGGTATGGTCCAAAATTTTATGCGCTATCAACTTCCCTAGCAACCTGGCTGGAAGAAATCTCTATGAGTTATGTCACGGATACCCAAATTACATACATCCTGAAAGCTAAAACAATTGATTCCTCCACTTTTCCTCAATATTAACTCCATGGTGGACTTCTAAGATGCAAAGGACGACACTATATTGGCACCATAACAAATCTCCACAGACGCATCATGGCTCAGCTCCACGATTCACCCACAGGTGGTCACTCCGGTATCCTTATTACCTTAAGCAGGTTGCGCTTATACTTCTACTAGCCGCATATGAAGCAAAACATCACCAATTGGGTACAGAGTTGCGAGACATGTGTTTGTAGTAAACCAGATCTCACTGTCCACGCGGGCCTCCTACAACCTCTGGACATCCCAGCTAGACAATGGAGTAGTATCAATATCGTTTTATCGAGGGCTTGCCAAAATCAGAGGGCAGAAATGTCATTATGGTCATCGTGGATAGGTATACGAAATACGCTCACTTCATATCTCTGTCGCATCCTTATTCTGCTGAGAGTATAGCCTACTTGTTTATGAGTCACGTCTACGAGCATCGTGGCATGCCCGATCAAATTGTCTCCGATAGGAACACTATATTCCTCAGCCACTTCTGGCAGGAAATGATGAAATTGGCAGGCATTCAACTCGCCATGAGCTCCTCATATCATCCGTAGACAGATGGCCAAACAGAACGAGTGAATCATTGCCTCAAAATGTACTTACGACGCATATGTTCATTGAAGTCTCACTCCTGGCACAAATGGCTCCCCTTAGGTAAATTCTAGTACAATTCCTCCTATCATTCAAGCATAAAAGATGTTACCCTACAATGATTTGTATGGTGCAGAGGCCAAACATTTATCTGTGGCCACAAGTGACAACTAATTCAAAAGATTATGTCTCGGATATCTTCCACCAGCAAGATACTCTGCATGCTCTACTCCAACATAACCTCCTTGCGGCCCAACATCGAATGAAGTTAAGATAAAGGCAGGGTCGAAAGACAACTACAAGAAGGAGACACCATATTCTCAAGCTCCACCCATACCAACAACACTCAGTACAATTCCGGAGGAACATGAAATTATCACCATGTTTCTATGATAGTTATAAAATCATCGAGAAGATTGGATCGGTTGCTTACAAGCTTGAATTACGTCATGACTCACGTATACACCTTGTGTTTCATGTATCTTTACTGAAAGAGAAATTGAAGACTCAAAAAAGCTACTGCGAGACACTGCCAGAATTGAAGCCTAATGGCGAATTATATATATATATATATATATATATCCTATTGCCATCTTGAATTTGCGCACCGTCCAAATCCCCCCAAGGGCAAATTCCTCAGCTGCTTATCCATTGGGTAGGCTCTTCAACATCCCATGCTTCATGGGAAGACGCAATGTTCATCTCTCAGTATTTCGATAACCCGAATCCTTGTGGTCAAAGATTTCAAAATCCAGAGGGTATTGTAACGAACTTAACAGAAAATACCGCACAACCCAACTAGAAGAAGAAGGAAATTCGGGGCCACGCACAAAGTGAATCTTCAGCAACGAAAGCGCTTTGTCAACCAACTGAAACCCCCCACATTTTCCCCATGTCCTAGTTTACTGCTTTTTTTGTTTTACATTACGTCGTGTCTTAGTGGATAGATTTTACTGCAATTGAGTCTGAATTAGTCCAAGAAAAGAGTCGAGAGGGTTCATTATAAATTGTAATCTCGCGGGACGAGAAAACAATCAAGAAATATATCAAATTCGTTTTTCCTCTCAATTTCCCCTCTTCCCCTGTTCTTTAAAGCTTTCATTCGCTGTTATTTCAATTTTCCTAAACCTTTTAGCCCCGTGAAATTGTTTCCCTTGTTACAGATTCGTAACACATGAGAAAATTCCTGAATCAATCGGAGAGTATAGGGGTAGGATCGATTAGGTCCGATTCATGAGTTTTCAGCTGAGCTCGGAGAGTACCAACAAGATATAAAGGGGCCAGATCGGGTCCATTTCTTAGATGAATGCCTGTAATGTCAAGCCGGAATGGTCTTCCTCGTCTGAGGAGTCATCGAAGCGGTGCCGCCAAGGAGATCAAGTTTGACCGGAAGATAAACCGTGGACTGAGGAGCGCGTTTGGGTTGTATAAGAAGGGCGAAAGCAAAGGGCCGCGGGTGAAAGCGACAAATTGGAGGATCGGAACGGAATTGATCAGATTGTTGTAATCAAGAAAGACCAACGAAAACTTGTTAGGTACATATGTCATTGGCAAAAGGCGGGTTTAGAGAAAAAAAATTAAGAGAGTGCTAAAATATTTTTGGAATATACACAAATTATATCAGTAAATTTTTTTTAGAGGTTTATGTATTTTTTTAGGGTTGGTGGATAGGTAATGGTAACAAAATAATTTACATACTCAACAGTTATAAAAAAAATTATCAACTAAAATAATAATAATAATAAATAAAAATTAAACTATTTAATATACTATAAAGTTAATTTTCAACAAAAATAATTACAAAAAACATATATAATTTTATAATATATATATATGGGGGTGGCATGATTTTTGACATTATTGGTGACACGCAATCCTGGCCGTCGATTTGATTACAAATCGATGGCCAGGATTGCGTGTTAGATTACTCTTCTACAACACGATAGAAGACATCGCGACGCCGCTGCTTCGGATAGAAGACATAAATAGCGAGAAAGTGAGCTCCTCCGATAACGTAACATTGGCTGCCAATTGACGACATCTCCAGCTACCGATTGAACGGCATTTGTCCGGATAACAATCGAACGATGCGTTCTCCCCTCGTCGCTGAAGCCGCGGACGATTAGAGGTAATCTGCTATTTGTATGTTTGAATGCTTCTTGACATGGTGGGTTTTGGGAACAAACACGATTAGAGGTAACCCGCTATTTGTATGTTTGAAGACATCTCCAATGCTTCTTGACATGGTGGCTAGGGTTTTGGAAAGTGAATCGTATATGAATTCAAAGGAATGGTTTAGGGTTTCTTAGTAATGTTATTCAAACCTCGTAATGATTTCCACTCATAATAACATGGAAACTCGGGATTAGCCTTCATCCCAATTTGAGCCTAGACCTAGATCTAATCGTTGATTAGCATTGGTTCAGCGTGAGAATACCCGTTGAGCCCTGTAATTGATTTTTTTTAAGATTTAGACTATGTTTGTATCACTGACTCACTATTTTTTGTTCTGAATTGCTAAATGGCTACAGTGGTACTTCTTGGATTATTTGTTTATTTGATTTGAAAAACAAAGTTAGTCTATGCTGATCGCAAACTTGCAAGGTTTAATTGTTATAGTTCTTCGAGAAGAAATTGTGGTGCTCAATTTAATGTTCGTTGATTTGTTTTTACTTGTTAAAAATGGATTTAACCTCTACTAACCACATGACACTATGAATTAACAAGTTTAATTCTGGAAACATGCATGAGTGTGCGATGATGTGAGTTACTTTAATATTGAGTGCACCAAATAGATCACGACTGCTAACAAAGTTGCTTTCGTTACGTGTTGGTTTTTCTATGGGTTTTTTTTGGATGATCAGTGGTATCTGATTATTTGTCAACTAGTCCATAGGGGCCTACCCGTACGACTCTCCGGGCAGATCGGGCAAATGGCTGACTGGGCAAGCCCTGTCATAAAACCAGAGTCTGGCCCCAACGTCTGCGTCTGGTGAGAGTCGAACCCACAACCCTCTCGCTCTTATAGGGGTTTTTCTATGGTTTTATGTTACAATATCTTAGATTTGTTTTTTTCTTTGAATTTGGTCATGTAAGGAAATGCACTTTTAAGATATATATATGAGACGTTATATGTACTGTATTTTTCTTACCACTAAGCTCAAGATTACATCAATTTGACTGCAATTCAAGTGTTGGAGGTATATTCCCATCTATGATCTCAATTGTATTTTAGCTTGAATTTTTCCATAATAGTGTTATGTCTAAATTTTTCTTAATGGTAATTTTATGGTTAGTAGTGTTATGTCTTACTTGTGATGGTATATTCTTTAGGATGATCCTTGTACAAATGCCGGGCGGGGCTCAAACTTGACTGAGGACGGTAATGTAGAATGTAATGCCAGTATAATGGATGAAAAATCTGGTGCTTTTGGATCTGGTTTGTGGCTTGAACATTGTTTTGGGAGCTGGTTGAAGCCATAACGGACACAATTGGAGTCATTTGTTCACATGTCTCCATCCTACAGAATACGAGTCTGCCAGACAAGAATAAAGTTTGCCAATTTCCTACACGGGTCAAAATTGCAGCTGATGATTCATTTATGTTATCAAGTTCTGCCGAACTATCATGAGAAAGATCAGAGTCTTGACCATATTGTGTTGTATGTAATGTAACCCTACTTTTCAGAAACGAAAAAGGTTGTATACTTGAAACACTCAACTGTAATGCTTCGTACTTGATGTTAACAGACAACAAAGTTTTGATGCATCCGTGCTATCTACTGAACTAGTTTATTTAGGTGGTTTGTTTTGAGTTCAGTGGAGTAATTCAAACATAAATATATTCTGTTACAGCAAATCATTTGATTGGAGTCCCTTGATAGCATGCCCATTTTCGAAGATAGTATCAGAAGAACAAACACACTGCCTCGAACTGGCTACGCATATCTCGATTCATTTCCAAATGCGAACGCTATATCTATACCACACAGCACAGAGCCAACAGACCACGACGTATGCCTCAGACAAATCTAGTGTGCTTGGAGTTTGTTTCCTCACCATAACAACAAACTGTGAGTACTAAGCACCTTCCAAGTACACAAGACAAGCCAAAACTTCAATCCTCCAAGCACACTTTTCTAGTTTCCAGTTTTGTTAATTTGAGAGACGAATGCATCAATTACCAACACTGGCATTTTATTCTGTGAGACTGAATTAGTCAAAAAAAATCAAACTGCCATTCTGGTTTATAACACAATAAGAAACAACCAGCAAAACGGCATATAAGGTAAACTTATCAGCATTCCCCAAACATAAAATATGTGCAAAAAAAGAACATCCAAACAATAATCCTTATTCAGATAAGTAAGTAGACAACTAAAACTACAACTACAACCAATGGCACCATGCAGAAACTTCAGCTTACATGGCTTCCACCAGCTACGCTGCAATGGAGAAACTGCAATAAACAACTCAGAAACGAATCTTGTTCATTTCAAACATGTTGATTTCTACAACAGATATAGTTAATTGTCCAAGCAAACACAAATGAAATTGAAAAAAAAAACTCATAGAAAATTGAGTTTACCCACAAAATTTATGGCTGCTCATCTTCATTAGTTATGTCTTCTTCTTGTGCTCCCATGTCTAAAAAATGTTTTCAAACGTGTCTAAAAAGAAGAAAATATAATAAACTATCATATCATACCTTCATTACTGATGATGTTTTTTTCCAATTTGTATTTTGAGGACAATTTCGCTTGTCGTGTCTCACAAACCTTTGACAACACTTACATCGTCTTTTCTTCTTTCCGAGGTTTAACTCAAGACCACTTTTTAATCTGATAGAATCTGAGCCATGAGCAATTATTTCCCCCCTGCGACTTTCACCTCCTTCTTCTTACCTTTTGTTTGTGAAATGTTTGGATTTAAAAGTATTATTTGAGATAATGGGCTTGAATTAATGACTTCTGGCTCTCCAGGAATTAAGGTAGAAACCTCCACAGAATCTCCAATAGAATTTAAAGTAACTACTTTCTTTGACAGTTCTTTCAAACCTTCCATGAAAAGGAGGTACCTTTGTTTGGATGGGGCCGCTAACCAAGCCAATTTTGTTGACTCTTGGCACATGTGGTTAAGTCTCAAAGTCTCATCATGTTCCCCGTCACAATCCCGCAATGGCTATGCCGAATCCATGCCCCTAAATTTATTGGTCTCTTTCCTCCATCTTGCGAGAATGAAGTGTTCTGGTATCATATCCACATCTTGACGAACAAGTACCTTCATAATATGCCTGCATATCAAGCCAGTGAACTCAAAAATGTCTGCATCCACATGTGCCAGCAAGAGTTTCCATATTCAACTTAACTACAAACTGATGATGGTAACCACCGGTTTTATTCATGACTTTGAATGAGCGATGATCATTACAGTGCTCCAATTCTTCCACTTTGTACATATATAATGTCCCCCATTTATCCGTGAATTTCTTAAAAATTGTTCTCGTATATATCTCTGCCGCATGACTTAATAGAAGCTCATTCTGCTTAACAAGACGACTCTTGTGTTCAGATTCGAAATCCTCATCACTTTCCCTTTCCACTATCCTTTTCAGGGCCTGCTCATATTTATGAACAAACTCCTTAAGAGTTGTCGTTGATGTGATGAAGTCATCAAAAAATGAGTTTATTCCCTCACTACGATCAGTGGTATTCATCCCGACGAAAAATGCTTCGGTTGTATACAGGCACCCATGAAGCACGAATTTCATAGAGCTGTAAAAGCCAATCATTCCCTGCTAAATTATACTCTGTCATTATATTCTTCCACTATTCTTCAAAAGCATTCTCTGTGTAGGTATGGTGAAGACATGTTTTCATTGCCTTTTTGAAGGTGGATTTTTTGTAATACACATGCGATAATTTTTCAACAAAATTCTTCTTGATATGCCAAAGGCACAACCGATGGCGACTATTGGGAAAATATTTTGCAATGGCACCCTTCATTGCCAAGTCTTGATCAGTAATAATGGAAATCGGAGGAATTCCTCCCATAGCTTCCAACCATGTCTCAAAAAACCACAGAAAGCTTTCCACGGTCTCGTTCTGTAAAAGTGCACATCCAAACTATATGAATTGAGAATGATGATTTACCCCGGTGAATGGAGCAAAAGGCATATCGTACTTATTTGTGCGATATGTCGTATCAAATGCAATCACGTCCCGAAGTACAAATATGATATCCGTGATCTAGCATCCACCCAAAAGATGTTTGTTGCTCTATCATTAGCATCACATTGCATTGAATAATAAAACTGTGGATTCTCAACTTGCTTTCTTCTGAAATAATTTAAGACAGCCTGTGCATCCCCCATCTCTAGCTCCTTGTGCCTAACATCTCTCAAGTGGTTATAACAATCTCGTTTCCCAAAACCTAAATTGGCACCACCAAATATAGTCGGGAGTTTCACAACGCTCAAATTTTCTCCACGAAATGCTTCGGTTAAATCCTTAACCACTCTTAGCATATACATGTTGGACTTCATCTTCATTCGCTTGCATGGGGTAACCAGTTTATGGTTATGATCATCATTAAAGTCCGTTACTTTCCACTTCACACTATACCTGTCTAATGTGATCCGAAAACATGCAGGACACCCCATTTTGAGGGTCTGACCCAGCTCTTTTTCCCTTGTTTCTCATATCCTGTTTCTCAGTACTTGGCATTTCATCATCAATTCCCATTCCAGTTAGGGTGGTGGTGCCTTTTGGTTCATGCACGCACACATATAATCTGCCAGTGAACTCATTAGAGCGTTGTTTTGCCTTAGATGAAGATTGTATGCATGTCAAAAACCCTTGTTGTCTATCGTAATATTTACCTGCTTCTTCCAAAGTATCAAAAAGCATCCCCTCATATGGTTTTTCTAAAGTTTTCTATGTGCTCATATCAACAGAGTTCTTCTCAACACCTTGACTAACTTGCAATGGATAATCCTCCGCCAAAATAAATAGAGTTGCAAACAATATTTCAGTTTCAGCAAAAACTTAGCAACAAAAATCATATCTGACCAATAATGCGACATTCTTACTATCGGAAGGCGGCTGCTTCTGGAAAGGTAGTTGCTCGCAGGGAAGCTGCTGGTGTTGATTATTATTGCGCGTCGCAGGATTCATGTTAGTAGACAAAGCCGACTTCTAGACCTGGTGCAAAACACAAATTCAAATAAATCAGTAATGCTTATGAATCTGAAAATTACTCCAACCAGACCCACATTATTGGTAAAATGGGACGGTCTGATGAGTCAAGGACATATAACCTCGGGGAATCTGGTGGAGTTTATGGCTCAAATGAAATTTTCTACGTTAAAAAATGTTCTGCAGGCAATTTTTATTGCACCGAGATATTGTAGTCATCCATTTTTACTTTGAAGGTATATAAACTGAAATTGCGATCATAAAAGTTTTCAATCATTTACTGTTTGCAGAACCAGAAGCAACTGGGAAGAAAAACAAGAATCAGGATATTTTCCGCAAACTCTGACCTTCACTTTGGGATACAATTTCGTTGGGAAAATAAAGAGAAACCCACCACAAGAAAACAAGAATCAGACAAAAATGTTGATGAAGAAACAAAATTCGCTAGAGCCTGGCATCTTGATACTAAGAGAAACAGTAAGCAACTAAGCCCCTGTTTTGCGCAGCCTTCTTAAAATTATAAGTGGATTATAAGCACATTTTTTCAAAAAATAACTCATC
>JAOWBN010161920.1:0-18430 GCA_028565015.1 Pinguicula moranensis
CCATTTTACTACAGATTTTGTTGATTTTTCAATCAAGGAGAGTAGATTGAATGGGTCTAAAGACTGCAAAGAGGGGTTCTCTGTTATTGGTTCAACCGTTGTAACTACGTTTGGCACCGAGGGCTAAATGCAATTGATGAAATTATTCTTGGAGTATAATGGGCCTGGCTATTTGTGTTGGGCCTCAGTTCTTGATTCGAGAAGTCCACCAATAGACTTTTCCCCAATATCAATGGGAGGCTCATTTAATCCCTTGTCCCAAAGTGTTTTGTCCCGCCAGAGGTCTTAGCTATGTTTCCTTCCATTCGAGAACGATTTATTGTAAGAGGCGGATCTTCCTTCTTTCTGATAGTCTTCACTAGCACAAATGATTCTGTCTGCAATAGAATCCCAGAAAAAGAAGGGATTTGTCTTGGGGTTTCTTCCACAGACTGATCTGGAACCGTCGTTTCTTTTTCCTGCAAAGGTCCCATGTCCGTAGACTGAGATGATGGTGACTTCTCCTCACTTCCCACGGTCATAGTTGACTTTTCAACATTACCGGAGGAAATTCCTCTAAGAAGGCTAGTGTCCGTACGGTTGTTCAACAAGTCCACTGGGTTTCCACCGATCTCGATAGCCGCTTTCGGAGCCTGTCCCGGAATCCTCTTTATCAAACTAGGTCCCCCCCCCCCCTTTTTATTCTGAATATTTGCATTCCAGGGGTTGATTGAGCCCCCCCTGCTTTTCTGAGATGTAGACATTAAATTTGCCTTCCTCCATGACAATTTCAAGATTTCGATGGATCAGATTGTTAGAATTTGTGAGAATTTGAATACACCCATACTGTATTTCTGTTAGAGAATGAGTTTTTTCATCAATTGATACTAGCTCACCCACGCGAGAGGCAACTTCCATAAAGAAATTTTCATACCAACAATGCAAAGGGGTACCACGAACTTGGATCCAAGCTGGTCTGGCTAACTTACATTTTACCATTCGCCATGGTCGCAATGAATGGAGTCTTAGTTTACCAAAGGTTTCTTTATCATTCATCAATTTTACTTGTTCTTCCACTGATAGAAGTTTTACAAGAACTTCTCCAGCTTCTAATCTCACAACAAAGCCACCAGAGTATCCTGCCTCCTCAAGAGTTTTATTCATGGTTGCGATATCTACCAGAGGGTACGGTTATCCGACCAAGCATTTAACAGCCAGAAAGATGCCAGGGGATTAGGTTTGAACTTTATCTGTTGCGGTTCATCAAGAATATTATTCTTTAATGATTGCGATTCAACCGCTCCACTAGGTGCATGGACTCTGTCCCCTGGATCCTGAGGAGCCCCAGTATTGCGAGTTTCACTTACTTATTGCTTAAAAGATCCCACCCAGATTCCATTAAGTTTTCTTTAAGATTTGGTGGAGCAGAGGATTTTGTAAATCTTACAAAACCAAATCTGTGCAGAGGATTAAACACCTTCTTCGGGGTATGAATGTCACTTACTTTGCCAAAAGCTGAGAATATCCTCCATGTATCTCCCTTGTGCCAAGATGGGGGGAAGTTCGTAAAATCTGGATGCAACTGAGTTAGCCCTCATCCTTTTGATGTAGTGAGGAAGAGGTTTTAACACAACAGAATCATCTTTCAGTTGTTGCTTCTTTCCTGGAGAGATTGACCGATGATGTACAGTGCCCCATTCTCCAGTATCCTCAATCCCTTTTTGTTCCAAGTAAACATTGAGGTTCGGGATCTTGTCTTTCAGTTCCGGCAATGGGATGAATGTTCCTTTAGTAGAAATAGTTTCAGGTAGAGGTGGGACTAATTGCACAATAGATGGAGAGAACTCTAGCGGAACCAGCGGTGGGGCAGTGAATGACGTAGAGGCCATAGAGGAAACCTCCAACCAGTAGCAGATACTGAGACTATCCTACTGCCGAGCGCACATGGACGATATAAAATGATAGCTCCGATGAAGATGTCCGACAAAGAGGATTTACTCAGATAGAGATGAAACGGTGGTGATGAGGGTTGACATTCTTTTACTTGCATGTCATCCATATGATTGGGCTACCGAGGGTTGGGTGTTTGCCGATACAATTGACTTTGAACTAGTGAAATTTTTGCGGATACTCTAGTAAGTTCTATTTAAAGGAACAAACTTTTTTTAGATAATTATGGTGTCTGGAATAATTTTTTATCCGACTAATCCATGAAGCCCATGCAAAGTGCCCTCCATATAGATCGGGTAAAGATCTAATCTTTAGGTACTTAATTGTCATCGCGAAACATGTGGGATTTTAAATATATTCATACTTAACTTTAACTTAAGACTTATTTCTAAAGGTCATAGAGATATTCAAATTCTCTTATTCCAAAGTATGTAAATTTGATTAAGGTTGTATTTCACTAAACCAATTAATGAGAGAATTTTTTTATAGGTGAACGCATTTGCAAAATGTGTAGCATGATTTTTGTTCTATCAAGATTTTAAAACTACAGTGGTGTATTGAATTTGAGATTAGAGCGAGTAAATACATTGGGTTGCATGGCCTTTGATGAAGTCAATTAGGATGAGGGGATGTAGCCGCAACCCGAATTGTAAAGTAATTTTTTGGGGTGTTCTCCACAAATGGCATCTTCACCTCAAGAAGGTCTCCATTGACGCGCAACCATTTTAGGCCCCTCGACCGGGGGGTGAAGCAAAGTTCTCCATAGAGAGTTACCAAAGAGAGGTTTTTGCCTCTCCCTATTCTCCGATATGCCATTGTCCGAGCTTTCTTGGCAAATCCCGATCACTCCTGTCGTCCGATGGAACAGAACGGAGGTAATACTGAAGATCCACGCCTGCACGCGCGCATTACTCTGTCCATACGTCGACACCCTCGCATCGGTCAACCGCAACGCGCCGGCAACTTGCAGCTCGCTGTTCCAGGAAGAGACAGGACAAGTTGTCCTGTCCCACAACCCAGTAAGACTTGTCTTCTCGAGGCAACTTTGAATTTTGAAGGAATCGGCCCAAGTGTTTGGCTAGAAATCAATTCAGGCCTTTGGGCCTGATCCACAGTCTGAATCTGTTTTCAAATCTTAATTAGTATCTATTGGGTTTAGCCCATGAATTTATGTATACTTTGTAACTGGACCATTTGGCCATTTTTAATTCAAACATTTACCTATTAAAAAAAGAGTTAAACAGGAGTCATGTTCTCCCTTCCTACCCTCACGAATTCTTTGCAAGCTCAGTATATATCATCATTAATTTTTACCTGAAATCCCACAAAATGAATCCCGTTAAGTTACATTATGAAGTTATCAATCTTCCTTTGACATTGTAGTACAAAATAATATTGTATTCAATCCAATCTCTTGCTTCAAATTCATGGCACTTGTGGCCGTGTAGTGACCGCGATGGACCAGATGCTCAAAAGCCTCTGAGTGGTGTTGTCAAAAGCAGGATGGTCGAATGCAGGGTGAGATAATAATGTCAGGAATTCTCGCAAGGTTTTAACCAATTATAAGAGATTACCGATTAGATCAGCTAAACTATCAAATAAAATGATATGCATGAAAAGCAAATAAGGAGAAAGGGTTTAAGTCCCAAGTTACCAACGGTTGTCCTTGTTAATGATAATATTGAAGAAGATTTGGATAAGATAGTAGTTGACACCACATTAACATGTAAAACATGTAATATTGAAGAAGATTTTGATAAGGACATAGTTGACCCCACATTACCTTCCTAGACCTGTAGGATTTGATTTGTATAGAATTCTTAAAACGTGTAAGTCTATGTATATGAATAGAGATAAGAACTCTGGAATCATTGAAGATCTGAGTCTCTTTGATTCGTTGTGATCTTCTCTCAGCATTTTTCTACAAGTTGTTGCTACGTTTTCATGGTATCAGAGCGAGGTTTCGATCCTCGGACCTGTGGGTTCAAACGTGTAAGTCTGTATATATGAATATAGATGAGAAATCTGGAATCATTGAAGATTTGAGTCTCTTTGCTTCGTTGTGATCTTCTATCAATATTTTTCTACAAGTTTTTGTTATGTTTTCATGGTATTAGAGCTCTGAGCTCATGCTGATTTTTTTTTATCCTCATATCTGATTCTTATTTGAGTTTTCTGCACTATACCAGCGCATCAGATTTCTGCTCCATGTTGTTGTCTGCAATTTTTGTTCCTGCTTTAGGTGTATGGCATCTTCAGCATTCCAATCGTCTAGTTTACCTCCAGTCCTTGTTACTAAATGTGATGGCCCTAATTACCTTATATGGGCATTACAAATTGTACCAATCCTTTGAAGCCATGACCTCATGGGTATTGTTGATGGCATTGTCGCTGCACCACTGAAGAATCTTGCCGCTGATGCTGCTGGTGTTGATAAAGAAAATCTAGCCTACATTGAGTGGCTAAAGAAGGATCAATCCTGTCTTTCTTGGATTAACTCTACCCTTACCAAGCGAGTTCTAGAGTAGGTTTTTCATCTGGGGAATTCTTCCAGTGTTTGGGAGTATCTTGCCACAAAGTATTTTGGCAAAAATCATACTGATCTCTTCAACCTCCGGCGTTGTCTTCAAACCATGAATCAAGGTACCAAGTCTTGTAGGGAATATCTTGATGGTGCAAAATGAATGGTCGTTGAATTACGAATGAGTGGTTCTTCAGTTTTTGATGATGATTCGATTTCGTATGTGGCTGCTTGATTACATTCCTAGTATGATTTTTCATTGCAAACATTAATTTGATCCGTGAATTTACTATCATGTCGCTAGAGCAGTTTGAGAAGTCTCTTCTGTCATATTCCCAAAAGTTGCCGCCTGTTGTGATTGAAGTTGTTGCCTTCTACAGTGCTTCTGATCGGCCGCAGAACAGGGGAGGTTACGACAGTTCTCAACAACATAATCAGAATAGGAGCTTTGGGCCAAATCTTGGGTCTGGGCCGCATGGAAATTCTCAGCCGAATTATCCAAATAGTAACTTTGAGTCTGGGCCACAAGGAGGCTTTGGAAATGAATTTGGACAGCCAAATAATTATGGTCATGGGCTTGGAAACAATCAGTCTCGTTACAACAACTTTGGGCCACCAGTGAACAGTATGCAACGAGGTTGCGCTCGCAATGTAGGCCCTATAAATTTGGGCCAATGGTAGCTTATCTGGCGCAGTACCCGATTCACAGTCCTTCTTGCAGCCCAACTCACATCCAAATGGGCCTCCCCCTAATGCCGTGAAATGTCGAATTTGTGGTCGCTATTTCCATACTGCTCTTGACTACTATCAATGGATGAATTTTTCCTATCAAGGGAAGCAACATCCTGCTCGTCTCGCAGCCATGGCTGCACAGGTTAATCTGGATATTGATGATAACATTTGGTTTGTTGATAGTGGTGCTAATGCGCATATTGCCAACAACTCAGTTTCTCTGACACAGCAGAAAGTCTATTCTGGTTCTGACTCCGTAGCAGTTGGGAATGGTACAGGTTTGCAAATCACTAACACAGGTACCCTCTTAGTTAAAAATTCTTTATGTCCTTTAGTATTATCTCGTGTCCTTCACTGTCGTTCAGCTTTCGCAAATCTACTTTCTGCTCATAAGTCCTGTGTTGACAATAAATGCTATTTTATCCTTACTGAATTTAGCTATTGTATTAAGGACAATAAGACCGGACAGACGCTACTTGAGGGGGAGAGTAGGGGAGGCATGTACCCGATTCAGTTGCGACACCAGCCTTCACAACTCAAAAAAGCCCTTGTTTCGATGGTTGAAGCCAAACCTCCTGTTTAAGTCTGGCATTCACGTCTCAGTCACTTTTCATATAGTATTGTTTGTTTTGTCAATAATCATTTGAATTTACCTTATTCTGGTAGTCTTAATTCAGTATATGTTTGTGAACCTTGTCAACTTGACAAAAGTAAACAATTACCTTTTGAGTCATCGAGTCGCACTATTTTTGCACCTTTGAAATTTATTCACTATGATGTGTGGTCAATTTTTGTTTCTCCGTTAAATGGATTTCATTATTATATAATTTTCATTGATGATTTTACACGATTTACCAGGTTATATCCCATTAAGGCTAAGTCTGATGTGTTTGAAGCATTCATTACTTTTCGTGCTACGGTTGAAAATCGGTTCTCTCGTAAGATCAAATTGTTCCAATCTGATGGAGGTGAATATTGCTCGATTAAATTCAAAACATTCTTAAACAAAGCTGGGATTCTCCATCGCTTATCATGTCCCCACACACCTCAACAAAATGGTCTTGGCAAGAGGAAACATCGTCACATTGTCAGTATGGGTCTTACTCTTTTAGCTCAGTCTGGCTTACCGTCTAAATACTGGGTTGTGGCATGTTCGACAACTGTCTTCATTATACACAGAATTTCTTCTCCTGTTCTCATCACTATAGCCTATTTGAAAAATTGTTCAAGTTTGCACCAGACTATTCCAAATTTAGATCCTTTGGGTGTTCATGCTACCCACTTTTACGTCCTTATAATTCAAACAAGCTCATGTTTCGAAGCACCAAATGTATCTTGATCCAACATGCAGGTTATAAATGTCTTGATCCCAGGCCTGGCACTATCTACATATCCCATAATGTGATCTTTGATGAGTCTCTATTCCCAGCTGAGAAGAGTTCTGCATCTCCTACTCCTCCATCCTTGGTGGTTGTCCCTGATTCAGGTACTTCATCATCTGATCTTAGCTCATTTTTTCCTTTGAACTCTAGCATTCCTAACATTTTAGCTCCCTCACCATCGATCAAAGAAGACATCATGGTTTCATCTCTTGATGTATCAGTCACCCCACTCCCCACTGGCTCTGCACACACCTCCCATTTAGGCGCAACATCCACTTTTGTTCCCAAATCAGGTCTCATCAGTGACCCCGGACCACATTGCTCTGTTGCTCCCATTGTGTTTCCTTCTCTTGATGATGTTGGCCCTGAGTTGCCTTCCTTGCCATCATCTTCTACTATTGTTACCCGGTCTCGTACAGGTATCCGTCATCCTTTTAGGGCTTTTATCAATGTTCCAGTGCCTTGCAAACCTGCTACCTATTCACAGGTTGCTTCCTTACCAGAATAGGTTACTGCTATGCAAGAGGAATTTTATGCGTTGGTGGATAATGACTTGTGGAATCTGTGTCCTTGGCCTCCTGAGCAACATGTCATTTGTTGTAAGTGGGTATATAAGATCAAACAAAAAGCTAATGGTTCGATTGATCATTATAAAGTTAGGCTGGTTGCTTGCGGGTTTGAACAGAGATATGGTCTGGATTTTTCTGAGACATTTAGTCCAGCGGTGAAAATGGCAACTCTCTGTTTATTTCTTACTTTGGCAGTTCATTTTCATCGGCCTATTCATCAACTTGATATTTATAATGCCTTTCTCAACGGAGATCTTGATGAAGTAGTCTATATGGAACAGCCTCTAGGTTTTCTATCACCTCAGTTTCCTCAGCATGTATGTTCCCTGCGAAAGGCCCTGTATGGTCTTAAGCAGGCTCCACGTGCTTGGTATGTTCATCTATCAAGTACTTTGGTTGATCTTGGTTTCGTTGTTCAGCCAATGACAGTTCGTTATTTACATTTCACTCGGCAGTGGTGCGACTCTTTATTCTAATTTATGTGGATGATATCTTAGTGATTAGCTCTTTTCAGACTGCAATCTCCCAACTTATCACCGGTCTTTAATCTGCTTTTCGGCTTCGTGATCTGGGTGACCTTGGCTATTTTCTTGGTCTCGAAGTATTCAGGGATGCCTCTGGCCTGCATCTTCGGCATTCCAAATATATCTTTGATTTATTAGGGCGCACAAAGATGACTAATGCCAAGCCTTTGCCATCTCCTTGTGTCTCTAATTATCGGCCAACGACAGCTGACACTAACCCTCTTGATCCTTCAGATATCACTTTATACCGGTAGACTGTAGGGGCCTTGCAGTATTGTACATTGTCACAGCCTGATATTGCCTTCTCCGCCACCCAGCTATGTCAGCATATGCACAATCCACTAAATGTCCATTGGACATCTGCTAAGCGTGTCCTGCAGTACTTGAAGGGATCTCCTGATCTTGGTTAATGGGATACACCAGGCTCTTTGCAAATTCAGGCTTTTTGTGACTCTGACTGGGTTGGTGATCCCATCGATCGCCGATTCACTACGGGCTATGGGATCTTTGTGGGTTCATGTCTTGTATCTTGGACTGCCAAAAAATAGAGTATCATTTCTCGGTCTAGCACAGAGGCTGAATATTGTGCCTTAGCTATCACCACGTCTGAATTATATTGGCTCTGAATGCTATTTCTTGATTTTCGAGTTCCTTTGCTCGATTGTCCTATCTTGTGGTGTGACAATATTGGGGCTCTCACTTGCTGCTAATCCTGTGTTTCACGCTCGGATGAAGGATATTGAGGTCGATTATCATTTCATTTGTGAGAAGGTCCTCAATAAGGACATTCTGATTTGACATCTCAGCACTCACGATCAGGTTGCTGATATTTTTACCAAAGGTTTGGGTACAATTCGTTTTCAATTTCTCCAATCCAAGCTTCTGGTCACCTCACCTCTCATTCGCTTGCGGGAGAATGTTAATGATAATATTGAAGAAGATTTTGATAAGGTAGTAGCTTACACTTCATTAACATGTAAAACGTGTAATATTGAAGAATATTTTGATAAGGACATAGCTGACCCCACATTACCTTCCTAGACGTGTAGGATTTGATTTGTATAGAATTCTTAAACGTGTAAGTCTATATATATGAAAATAGATGAGAACTTTAGAATCATTGAAGATCTGAGTCTCTTTGCTTCGTTGTGATTTTCTCTCTAACATTTTTCTACAAGATGTTGCTACGTTTTCAATCCTCAAGGTACGCCTCATTGGAACTCTAGCAAACAATAGTATTTTGCCACTTTTATTCCGCCACAATAGTCGGGAAATCCATATTACAACGGACTTCGATCAACCAATCTAAACTAATAAATCAAGATCCTAGCCTTGATAAACACCCTGAGAGAACTTTCTCACATGCGCTACGATTGCGCACTCTCAGCTCACCCTTCTACCCACTAAAAACCTAGAGGCTGATTGGGTAGAGGAAACACGATCGAAAGAATTACAGAGAGGTTACAAAAATTTTAATTCTTTCTAAGAACACGAGAAGAAGAAAGTGTCAGTTGCATCTCCTTTGAAAACGCTGATTGCCTCTTATATTCACGTTTAAGAATTAATCCAGATTTTCAAGACTTTTCTGTTCCAAACCCTGCAAGATCTAAATGCAATCTATATCCCAACAACTTGCAAATTATGTGGGGGCAGATGGAGACTGTTAGAATTATTTGGTCCTTGCAGGATTCTCACAAAGATTTATTAGTAGACGTTTGGCAGTTTAACAATTCAAAAAATAGTAAAGAAACCCAAAATTAAGGCCCGTGGTTCACCGTTTTCTTAGATCCGGCTACCACGTTGAGTTCCGGAATCGGATGCTCTCGTAGCTTTTATAAAAGATTTAAAGAAATTACAAACGTTCTTACTACAACAAACACCTATTCTTACTGAAGAACGAGCATACAATGACAATTAAACAAAAGAAATAGTAAGGAATAGAACTATGTCACCGACTGAACCACCGTAGCAAGTAAACCCGAAGTAAAATCTAGAACGACTCAGTCTAAAACTCCACTGCATTGCTCCAAACATATATCAAAATATAGATCTGCTTGAGAGGAGCAAATCTATCCGAACAGAAATGAAATCCAACGGCTCAATCTCGCGGAAAGCGCAAAGTTTGCCGGTGAAGGCGTAAAAAAAGTAGGGTTAGTTCGAGAGAGAAACTCAGAAGTCACACAGAATACGCGTGAACTGAATGAATTAATTAATTAATTCACAGTCACCGATGCAGATCATTTTTATATGTATTGACTCTTTTAATCATAACCGTTGATCTGTGAAGATCAACGGCCTCAATTATGAGTTGCTTGAATACACTAATTTTCTATAACTATTGAGCTTCTGGAGGAAGCCTGTTTCCAAGTCCGTAGGATGTTGACAAATGGACGGTCAAAACGTTATTAAGAATTTAATCACCAATCACTCAAGATTACATGATAACTAAGGAGAACATAGATGAAAAAATTGTCCACAAGTAAGGGTAGTATATCAACTTCACCAACAGTATGACATATCAAAAACTTGTAAAATGGCAAGAGACACATATTACAGAAATTAATTTGAACTATAGAATTAAAAAAGAAAGAAAAAATAATTTTGGTATTTTACACCCAACAGAGACAACAAACCACATTTTCGCCTGGTGCACTTGACAACTTCACTTTGGGAGTGCATGTACCAATTCACTGGGATCTAACCAGGAACTTGCTGATACACAATGAGTTGAGGCTTGAACGGAAATCGTAGCAAAGCCGAGGAATGGCAATTAATATGGAAGCAGACTATATGGTCGATTTGGCTTACCATAAACAAAGTCCATTTCAGCACAAAGGCTTCGACGCCGGTAACAAAGTGTCATGTAGCATCTCACACATCCAGTGTGAAGATGCTATTTTAATATATATATTTTTACTATTTCTTTTCTTTTTCCTGATCAGCTTTAGTTTCTTCTGTTCTTTTTTTCTGATGAGCTCTTTTCTATTCAATTGGGCATTGGCGTTGGTATGTATTTAGGCTATAGACAACAGAAATGCGCCATAGAAATAAAATCTTTTATTCAAAATTTCTGAAAAACTCTATAATATGACTGTAAACATCTTTATTGGCTTCAACCCCCATAATGAAATCCATATGCGCATACTTCTCAATGTACTGTACTTGAAGCTTGTCTTTATCGTGCGATTTCAGAATATCAAGCAACGTGGCAACATCCTCAACGTCAGAAAGTGCATCTTGTCCTCCATAGGTGAGGAAAAGGGGAAAATCTCGAGGAATTTTAGATAAATCATACGTAGGGGGTGTAGTCGCATTATAGTGCTTCATGTTGGAGAATGAATTACCATAATCGTATTTAGACAGAACCCCATTACGAACCACTGAAAGAAGAAACGAGTTGTTTAATAATAATAATAATAATAATAATAATAAGGGAGGGGGCGGGTGGATCCGCCACTGCCTTCTAGGTACATAACCCATAGGGTAGAACATAGAACTATCAAAAGTAAACTCACTTTGAGCGAAATGAACGATATTCTTTGTGGATGATGATTGTGGCTCATACTTAAGAAAAAAATCCACGGTAGATGAATTGAGACAACAATTTTTCCCTGCAATCATTATTGTTGTATCTTAGGAATTATTTCAATGAAGCGTACATATGAAAAAATTAAAATAAGGGAGGGGCCTTCACCCCTCTTAACTAATATCCGTAGTTATCATTTACCTGTTAGTGCAGTGAGCAAGTCATAACAATTAACCCCAGGAGCGGCACACCATAGACTAAGAAAGCTGGCCACCTCACCTCTAGAAAAGGATAAAACAAACAAATCAAATTTTCCATTATCCTGCACGCATAAGATAAGACTACTAAAAAATGGTAGCTTAAGCTGTTTATTTCAATATTACCCTCTCGGATCGAATTCTGCAAAACCAATCTTCTCCATCCCCTGCACCAATTAGTATAAATAAATGGGCAAAAATTTAAGGGGGTGCGGGTAGAGAACCCAACGAAGTACGACGAAATTTTCTTACTTCCCCTAGGAAAAAATTCGCCGCTACAACTGCAAGTGCTGTCCTCATGTGACTCACGTACGCAATTGGGGTCAACAATGCAGCAGATTTCACATTTTGAAATGTTCCTTCTGATAAGGAAACTAAAGCTACGAGAGTACCCTGTTTACATAATGGAGAGTTGATTCAAAAGTTCAGTATGTTCAAATAGCTTGAAAACTGCGTCGTTTGATTTACTATTACCATCGAGTGGCCGGCGTAGTGCGGCTTCTGTCCAGTTTGTTTGACTATGAAGTTGATGACAGAAGGGATGTCGTGAGCCGCCAGATCATCCCAACTCCAGTCCCAGAATTCCTGGAATCAATTTTATTACACTATAAAACCGTTCTATGAATTGCAAATAATATTATTAGGGTAAACTATCAATTGCTTTTTCTAGCACAGTTTTCTTTTACCGGGTTACGTGGATCCACTTTTTCGTGTCGCCTGCTGAATTGAGTTCCTCTAAAGTTGGATATCCATACATCGAATCCATTGTCCGCAAGCATCATTGCAAGAGATTGCTCAGGTGAATTCAGCACCCAGGTCATCCCATCCTGGATATAGTACATGAGTAGAATATAGAGATGTGAATTTTGGATATGAGATTCAAAGCATATTATGAAATGCAACAAGGGTTACGTGCATTTCAATGGTGACCCAAAATAGGTACGTTTTTTACTCAGGTGACGAGACAAATATTGCGGGAGACAAGGCATAGATTTTTTTTTTTAAAGTAGACTAAAGGGGTTGGGGGTTGGGGGGTTGGCTGAGTATGCATGTACATATATATATGCAAAGATGTATAAATCCGTACAACAAAAAGTCCATGCTGAAGCAGAACCGGAGTCTTGTTCGGCCAGCTGCCTCCACTCCGGCCCAACGGAATTCTTTGCACACTGAGTATGTAGCCATCATCAGTCTTCACCTGACAACCAAAGAAAAAAGAAAGAGAGTAACCCGTTAAGTTAATCTTTTTTAACATTGAATGAAAATCAGAACATGATAATATTTCATATATTTGACTATCCTTTTATCCAAAAAAAAGACAGTATATTTGATTACTCACTTCAAATTCTTGGCACTCGTAGCCGTGAATACTAACAGCAATGGAGCACATTCCCGGAAGCTGCCGTGCACCGTCGTAGCCAATAAAACGGCCGTGTGCATGATGTGATAATAGCATTGATACAAAAACAAAACTCAACAAAGTTCTGGACGCCATCAGTGTCTTTGTGTAGTGCTTCCCTTTAGCTAAGTGTTTATGTGTCGTGTTGTTCATGTTGAACTTTGAAGACAACTGCTTAAATAGGAAGTCGACGGATACCAGAAAGTTCTGTCAATTCAGGATAAATGTTAAGTGGTTAATTGATTGGAATTAGATTGCAACTGCTCCATATTTGAGTTTGTTACGTGCATAGGATCTTAGGAATTTGGAAGGTAAAAAAGTCCCTGTAATTAATAATTGTAAGGAAACAACAAATTCCCTGGATTGACGCCGTGAAGGACTTGGTCCTTTTTTTTGATAGGTACACAGCCACAATTTACGCATATGCTTTGCATGGATAATTATTTCAATTGGTTTTTAACATTTTTATATTATTTTTACATAATTAGGTATTTGAGCTAAATTTCCGGAATTTGGTCACGGGCCAAATTTCAGGGAATTTGGACAACAGTCGAAATTTGGAAACCCTTCTTTTGATTTTAACTTTATTACGAAATCTAACTTATGACAGGAGGAATACCTACTCTTCTTTTATAAGCGGAATTTGTTATATAACTAAATAATAACTATAAAGTTTACAAAATTTACAAACAAGTTACTCCCTTGGTGTTGGTCACCCAAAAATTAATTACATCCGAGCATGCATACGATAGGTTTGATAACACAATCAGTAAAGGAGTAACAAAAACCATGATTTTTTTGTTTTGCCTTGACCCAATTTCAACAAATAACCTAAATGTTGATGGCAATGTTGTTTGAAATAAGCTTGGTTTTGTAGACTCCACATTAGCCCGGCCATCCCCGGCCATAATGTTTTCCACTTCTCTTTGCTGGGTCTTGGTGATGTCATCATCAAAAATTGTTCCAAGGTAGGTAGTTTAGGACTCACACCCTGTTATTTGTAACCACCTTTTTACATTT
Organism: Pinguicula moranensis; assembly: GCA_028565015.1. Taxonomy (NCBI): domain Eukaryota; kingdom Viridiplantae; phylum Streptophyta; class Magnoliopsida; order Lamiales; family Lentibulariaceae; genus Pinguicula; species Pinguicula moranensis. The sequence continues at coordinate 13,860 of JAOWBN010161920.1, forward strand.
TCTCATAGTGATTTGTTATGTTTACAATATTTTCTTTGCACTACGTATAGTGTATCCGTTGCTTCACTCCTATGGTTTCTCTTCTTTGCAAATTTTTCTTTGTTAGTAGTTTCCCATGCAGCAGGCACCAAGTGAAGATCGAGACATTCGTTGGAATGTATCTGTTTCACACCTGCTTCAGCTGGAGGGCTCCTACATCTGTGTATTAGCTTTGTGACTTCTGAAGGATCCGTTCATATGCTTCGTTGGCAATGTACTAATAAACTGTGTTGCTTAAATGAGAGTAAGAGTCATGCTTGGTTTCCTGTAGGTGAATGCCACTTAAACAGAGAGCTAGCTTAGATAAATTCCTCACCTCCCCCTCATGTAAGTCTCCTCCGCACCCATTTTCATGTCCACACTCCCTCCATCCACTTCTCATGCTCTGTTATTGTTTTGTCTCTCTTTTGTCAGCTTTATAGAGCTTGTGAAACCTCTGAGATAATTTGTAATTCCCAACCCATTTATTTTTCCAAAACTTTATATGAGCCACATTTCCAACCCTCAATCTCACATTATACTGAAACCATGTCCTTTACTAGAGGAGGAACACTACTCTAGTAAGTTCTGTGTTTTTTTTTATAATTAAAAAATTCCATTAATGATCTGACCAAATAGTCAGCCTCAAAACATGATTTAAATACACTGAGATGAGCTCTGTGTCTCGGTTTAAACTGGCCAACAAATATTCAGACAAGTCCTGCTATACTACTTGATGTTGAAAAAAAAATCATCTTATGAAATTGGATGACCAACATTGATTTGGATGTCGTATCCAATCAACCAATGTGAGTCTGCTGGATATTTTTTGTATGCGCAAACATCCAAGACCAGGTGCTCAATTTCACCCATTCCAGCTTCGTGATCATTTGGCCTTCTGAGTCAAATCTGATTTCATTTCTCTCCTTTCACAAGATCCATACTATTGCATGCCATACCGGTTTCTACACTCCTCTACCCGTCTTGCCAGCTACTTGTCCCATATGTTGATCAAACTGCTTTTGCATCACCGAGTGGCCTATGTAGCAGAGACCAAACCACTCATAGACGTTGGTCCACAATTCATAGTGTAAGAAACAAGTGTGATGCTGATTTAGAAGTTTTACCACACATAAAATAAGAGTGCTCAATAAGGGTTAACCTTACTCCCCTCCTCAACAAGTTGTTTGTTGTCACGATCCTGTTTCAAAGTAATCGCCATGAAAAGAATTGTATTCTTCATCGAGGGACTTTACCCCAGATCTCTGCCAAATTTGTCTCCTTCATGTGGTTCTGAAATCCGTATCTAATTGCTTGATAAGCATATGCGACGGTGAATTGCCATGTTTCAGTTCTTAGCCAATGCCACTGATCTGGAACTGCAAATAACTGTGAAGATGTTTCTAAAAGCCGGCAGAGTTGTTCGTGCATAGATACTTCCTGGTGCGTTAATACGCATCTGAAGGATAATTGCAAGTTTGAAGTTTCTGTCCGGTACTCTATTACCCAGGCGTGGTTTTGCAAACTAACTTATAGAGTTGAGGAAAAGCAATTGCCAGATTGCTTGAGCCGAGCCAATTATAATTACAGAGAAGATTTTTCTACCCAAAACCAGTTGAAAGATTCAAGTTGTTTGAGAACCACTCCCTCCGTGGAAGTTGCCAAACAAGAGAGATGGCACCCAGTAAAGTAATGAGATTCCAGTCACCAAGATAATTTGATAGGTGGTAGTACTTTGTCAAGATTATTTTGTACCACATGCTTTCAGGTTTGGTTCTAAATTTCCACAGCCATTTCGATAAGAGAGCAAGGTTCATGCTTCCAATCTCTCTGATTCCCAAACCTCCCTCTTTCTTGCTTTTGCACATATCTTTCCAGCTAATCCATTGAATGGACTTCTGATGTGTCTGAGAGTTCTTGCTCCAGAGAAAAGATTGCATTATGCATTGCATTGTCTTTATCACTTTAATAGGGGCTTTGAAGGTAATATGTCAAAATACTAGCCAGGACATATTTTAGAAGTGTGACTTTACCTGCCATGGACAAGTAATTGTTCTCCCACTGCTTCACACGGCTGATGATGACTTCTAACATTCCTTTCCACATTTTGAGTCTACAAGGACTATCCCCCAAAAGAAGGCCAAGGTATAAGAAAGGTAGATTACCTGGCTTACACTGCAGAATATTGGTGTATTCATTCAGTTTTGATGCAGAATATTCAGTCTGTAGACTTTACTCTTGGCAAAATTGATTGATAGCACAGAAACCAGTTCAAAGATGCGCAGAATCCCCTTCATTACTGATATGTTCATTGTCGAGCTCTATGCCAACAATAGAGTGTCGTCGATATACTGACGATGCGTGACCTCCAAGCCTCCTAGCTTGATGCCTGATAGCTTGTGAAGTGAAACAGCTTTGTTGATTAGAAGACTAAGACCTTCAGCAACAATCAGAAATAAAAATGGTGACAAAGGATCCCCTTGGTGGAGTCCCCTATGCAATTTGAACTCCCTAGCATTGCTGCCATTTACCAAAACCACACCATAAGGAGAAGAGACACACTCCTTCATCCATTCTATTCATGTTTGGCTGAAGCCAAGTTTCCCTAACATAACCAGCAGAAATCCCCAATCAACTGTGTTGACAGCTTTTGAGAAATCAACCTTTAGGAGAACTGAAGGTTTTTTCCTGCTCTTCATCGAGTGGACCACTTCATTTGCAATTAAGATTCCATCCACAATTTTTCGCCCCTTGACAACGACAGACTGATTTTCTGAAATAATTTTACTCATGACTTGCTTTAATATATTTGCTAAAAGTTTGGAGAGGATTTTGTATCCACTTGTGACCAGAGAAATAGGTATGTAATGTTCTATCAGACTTGGATTCTTCAACTTCAAAATTAATGAGATGAAAGTAGCACTTATACCTTGACAAAGGAGATGAAGTCCTGTTTGAGAACCTGCCAGTGTGTCTGGATGAAACGAAAGTTGTAACCATCAACGCCTGGGATTCTAGATGCTTCACACTCCCACACTATTTTTTCAATCTCCTAAATGGAAAAGTCTAAGATGAGAAACTCATTTTCCAAGCTAGTGAGCCTCCTGTTTGCTAGTATATCCAAAGAAGTTCTATTACATATTTCAGCAAAATATTGAGCAGCAAAATGTTTGGATATTCCCCTCTTGACTTCAATAACATGTTTAGTTCATGTACCATCTATATGTAAACCATGTATTTCATTTTTTTTTAGCTTGTTCCTCTTTAGTTTTCCATGAAAGTATTTTGAATTACTGTCTCCCTCACATATCCAAATCGATCTTGACTTCTGGAAAAGGAGCGACTTTTTGTTGTGCAACTGCTTTTGTAACTTCAGTTTTACTTCCTGTTTGCTCAGTTTCTCTACCTCAGACAAGTTCCACATTTCTGTCAACTCTTCAAAATTTCTCAAAAGCAACCTGAAAGTTTCAATGTTTCTGTCAACCATTCAAAATTCACTTTTATTCCAGGCGTGTAGTTTAATTTGAAGTTTTTTGAGTTTCTCATGTAGAACATAATTTGCATAACCTGAGATATCCAACTGCTCCCATTCTTTCTTCACGAGAGGTGGAAATGTAGGTTCACTGTCCCAGCAGTCCAAAGTTCTAATAACCTTTGGACCCCATTTCACTCCTTCTACCTTTAAGAGAATGGGCCTATGATCAGAGCTTTCTTGATCTATACCAATTTGTTTTACTCCTAGCCAGGTTTGAACCCAACTGTCTGATATCAAAAATCTATCTAGACAGCTGTAACAGAGACCTTCACGAGATATACATGTGAATCTGAATTTTAGAAGTGGAAGATCAATGAGTTCGGTGTCAAGTATAAACTTGTCAAACTCTGGCATTACCAGTAATTGAAGGCTTGTTTCACTTCTTCTTCCGCTTGATTTGCGAATAGCCTTAAAGTCACCGCAAACACACCATTTCCCTGCTAGATTAGACAAAATCATGAGTTTGATCCTATGCCAAAGCCTTCTTTTTTGTTGCAAGACGCAGGCGGAATATATATTCAAAATCTGAATCTGTTCAGACCCCCATGTTCCCTGTAACTTGAGCAACCCTTCCTCTATCCAAGATTGAGTTAAAGTGAAAATTGATTCTTGCTAGTTGCATAGAAGGCCACCTGAGCTTCCTTCTGCTATAGCTACAAGCAAAATCTTTATTTGGCCGAATTTGCCTACAATGCCAACGGTTTATTACTGACAATTTGGTCTCTTGAATACATAGTAGTTCAATTCCTTCTTTCCTTACAAGCTCCTTAATTTCCTCTTTTTTCTTATGGGAGCTCATACCACAGACATTATAAGATAGAATTCTCATTTCAGAGGGAAACTTTGATTACCCCTAATTCAAGTGCCAACTCAACAATACCTTCTGATTGGCTTGGGTTTATATCCGTGTCAATCGTTGTTGATAGATCTTCCAAGATCAATTCCTGATTCTCTCAGATCCGCCTGGTGTGTTCTCATAACTTCACTACTGAGTCACGACAGAGTTAAAAGATTGATG
>JAOWBN010162031.1:0-18424 GCA_028565015.1 Pinguicula moranensis
GGACAAGACCTTGTAAGGCCCCCATATGTCTATATGAATCAGATTAAAAATGACACGAGATCTGTTGATACTACTGACAAAAGGTCTCCTGTTCAACTTTGATAATGGACAAATGTTGCAGCATTCAATTTCAGACTTAAAACAACCAGCAATTCCAGAATTATGCAAATGAGTCATCACATCATATGAGGGGTGCCCTAATCTGTTATGCAGCAGTTCGGCTGAGATTGCTGCATTAACAAATACTGTCCTACTACATTCTGATAGACTGACATCAACATTTTTTGACTTTGATACAAATGAAATGTAATCTGCTTCTCCTTGCATCAGCACATCTGTGTCAAAAGATTGAGAATCCAGAACATACAGCTCCTGCTTCACCTTTCCAACTGCAACAACCCTCCCAGATTTAAGGTCCTGCACAATACATTGATCAGGCAAGAAATGAACCCATAAGTTTGCATTCACTGATAGTTTTCTCACTGACAACAAATTGTATTTAAAACTTGGCATTAGCAAGCAAGATTTCAATAAGATTTCTCTGGACAATCTTATGTCTCCTCTGCACTTCACTGCCCTCACACTCCCATCCGGTAACCACACCGGCGTCAACTTACCAAATGAATGAGTGTTAACCAGCGCACTACCATCAACACACATATGGTTAGTGGCGCCGGTATCCACAATCCATTCATTCTTGGAGATTTCGTTTACTGCAATAGAGGGCACAGAATTTAGAATGGAACTACCTGCAAAATCTTCATAATATGCCATATTCACTGATGCTTTGTCACTGTGATCCTGTTTCCATTTTCCTTTCGAGATTCTTTGCAGCTCTTTCTGCATGCTATCCATGGCTGTGTACAAGTTATGCAGCTCATCTCCCTTCTCATCGAGTGGTGAATAAGATTCCCTGTTTTCTGCAGAAGACTCAACAAGGTTAGCTGACATATTTTGTGTATATTTCTTCCTTTGATCATTTCGTCCATCAGGGTACCCATGCAGCTTATAACATTCGTCAATAGTGTGCCTTGGTTTTGTGCACTGTGTGCACTTCAAATTGGTTTTATCAGGTCTTCTGTCAGTCCATCCCTGAGGATACCCTTTCAGTTTGAAACAATCCTCAATTGTGTGTCCGGTTCTAGTGCAATGGCTGCATTTGAGGTTGCTTTTGTCATACTTGTTGAATCCTACTCCAGCTTCTTTTTTCCATACTCCACCTTTTGCCAAGCAACATTCAATCCACTCCCTGTTGCAGATAAGGATGCAGTGATCTGTCGTTGTTTTTCTGCACTAGTTATCAGGTTGTGTACATCATCAACATCAGGGAGTGGCCTCATACGGATCACATGACCTCTATCAGCTTCATAAATGTCATTCAGCCCCATCAGGAACTCCATCACTCGATCTTCATTGTTTCTCTTGTCGAGCAACAGTCCAATCTCACCCTCTATGTAGGGAAACGGCCTTAACTCGCTGTATTGGTCCCAAATAGTTTTTAATTTCCCAAAAAATTCGCACACACTCATATCATCCTGCCTAAGCACAACCATATTTCTCTTGAGTTCAAATATGTGAGGGAGATTGGCAGTACCCATACATCTCTCCAGACTTTGCCAGATTTTCCTTGCATCATTCACAAACATATATGATTTCATAAGCTCGGGATCCATACCCCCCACGCAACCATGAACATACTAGACTATTAGCTCTCTTCCACTTCAAGAAGAAAACCGAATCCTCACCTGGTTTCAGCAATGAACCATCGATAAAGCCTATCTTCATCTTTGCCTCGAGTGCCGATATCATCGCACACTTCCAAATTAAGAAATTTGACTCAGTAAGTCGGACTGACACCAGCTGCATTCCTGGACTATCAGATCCGTGCACCATGAGCTGCTCCTCCATTAATTCATCCTGCTGTTGTTGGCGCTTCACCACCAACAATGCCTCACGCTCCTCTGCGGTAATCGCCATCAACAGAGTCAAAATCCCGAACAAATCGTAGATTCTGCAAATCCTCCTCGATCAAACCTGCTCTGATACCATCTTGTAATTGAGAATCCACAATCGTTCGGGAAGGTACAGTAAATAGATACGCAGAGAGTTGGGAAGAAGTTTCCCTAATTTCACATTGAACAGTAAAGTGTTGCTTACAAACGCGCAAGTCAACCAACAACTACTAATCTCCTACTCCTTCTCATATATACACATTACAATTTCTATAAAAGAAGAAAGTGTCATTTTTAACTGTAGAACTCGCACGGCCCATTTGTCATGTTGGGTCAAATATATTAATTCCCTCCACGTGTGCAAGATGTGCACTTTTAAACTCCAACTGCTTTACCGAGACAGAGGCACCTGGTTCCACTTCTTCAGTGTCCAAAATTGCTGACTGAGATGCCACTTTCCCGGACATATTCCCATTGCTGCAACGCTTGTCTTGAGATCCACTTGGTGCCGAGCGACAGCTCAACAAATCTCCTTAATATTAGCGAGCTGTCCAATTAATACAATTAATTAGCTGCAAACTATCCATTTCTATAATTAGCTGCAAACTATAATTCAAGTCATTAAGCAAGGTGGCATTATGTGAATGTGAAGTTGTAAACTGTATAGAATCATAGAATCTTGGACTTGTCAAACCGTTGACTTATCCATTTATTTTTTTATGTTAGATACTTTTAATCTAACCTTGCCTAGTAGTTTATAAAAATTCCTAGCACCCATAAACCAATAGGTAACTGCCACGTCAATAACGTAAGGTGGTTTGCTGGACAGCTTGAGCATGAATTTGTCGGAGCCAAATGGGCTTGACTCTTGAGCTGGTCAGGTACGCCGTACGCGTGAATAAGAATGAGTTCGTCAATACATATTTTTGCCTTCTCAAAGTAGGCCCAGCCCAACAGGCTTCTCTATAAAAATTTCACAGTAATTAATTCCTCTAATTCAGATACAAACCTTTTCCAGCAAACTAAGATTTCAGTTCAGCAAACCTCCGTCTCACCACAGAAGCAAACTCCACCTCGCCGATGCTAACCAGACCCTCCACCACCCTCTGCCTCACTCTTATGACCGGAATGAACCCTTTTCCGGTCATACTCACCGCAACTTTTCCGGCTAACACAAACTGCCGAGCCTCCAAGCACCCCAACACCGCCGATTCATAAGCCTCAAACCCAACCTCCACATCCTCATTCTCCAACAACTCAATCATCCCAACACATCCCCACATATCACCATTCCCCCGCAACGCATCCACCGCCTTAACAATCGTTTGCTTCCTCGGGTTCAACCCGTGTAAACACACCATCTCCCTCACAATTTCAACGCACCCACGAGTTTTTCTGTGCTCACCCATTTGATCGAGAAGCGTGCCGTAAGTATCCAAATTTGGTATGCAGCCTGATTTAACCATCCCCCGCAAGACGGATACAGCTTCTTCAAACTGATTGGATTTGCAGAGTGATAGGATTATGTAATTGCAAGTCCCGCTATCGGGGGAATATCCGAATGAACGCATTTCGGATAGGATACTGGATACGGACTGTGGTCGGAGGCGGCGATTGAGCCAGGATACGGAGAGAAGGGAGTGGGATTGCGGGATGGGAATGCAGCCGGACCGGAGCGTGCGCTGCACGACGACCAGCGCGAGTGGGAGGAGACTCGGGATGCCGAGTGTGTATAAAAGGAGACAAGAATAGGCCATCCGGGGTCGATAGCGAGGCCGGATTGGGATGAAAGACTGCAGAATCTCATCAATTACGCTGACGCGATGGGTTTCGGAGAATGTGGAGAGAAACGAGAATGGGTTTTGGTTCAAGGGGGATTCTTTCGAGGAATTGAAAAGGTCGGGTATTTGTTGGTAAGTCTTGGATTCAACTGCAGATCGAATGGATTCGTTGAGTGAAGACGAGCAACGAGAAGAGGAAATCTGTAGAAAAGCGCGACTCAGGGGGCGGAGGAGGGGGCAGAAGCTTGGAACGGCAAACGCCATGTTTCAATCAAAAGCTAGATAGAGGCGCGAAGGAGACATTGATATCGTTCCAAGGCTGTGAAGGGACCAATCAAAAGGTAGATAGAGGCGCGGATTATGCAAATGAGTTTTCAGTGGGGAATATGATCGAGCAGGTAACCAGCAAAACCTAACTCGGGAAGTGAACGAAGAGTACAAGACTTCGAATTTTCGTTCAATTTAATGATACAGCGTACATCTGTCGCGGAAAAGTACTCAGACAAAAACTTGTCTGTTTTGTTACTATTATTATCTGACTTTAATGTTTGTTGGAAAAAAAAAGAATACACCCGTAAATACGCAGGTTGAATTATCATTAATAAACGCACATTTAATACATAATTAAGGGTCGAGTTAGGGTTCCAATTAGTGACCATCAAGATGCAAAAAATTTAGTCCCACCCTTCGCAATCCCCCAAAGTATATCCCTTAGAATTTGTATCTTACCCTCAATTTATATGTCACCTCCTCTCACTTGATGTCCAATTGTTAGTATGCTCTATAGTACTCATCTTCTTGGTTTCATGTTCATCCATATTAAGGGGATGTGCCAGGAAAAAAAAAATGAGGGGACCAAATTTTTTTGGGTTTAAGTAGAGTATCTATCAGAATTCATAAAAAAATATAAGAAGAATATCTATAATTCATAAATAGCTATAAATATTCCATGATTAAGTGGTTAGCACTTCTCACTTTAATACAAAATATTATACATGTAAATGAATTTGTTTTTGCAGTTTGGTTCTATTATAATATTCAAACTATCTTATTTTTACTTTAATGTAATGTAAATTAATTGATAAAAGTGCAAGAATTTTAATTTAGAAATTACAGTTTTGATCCCTATTGACGCGTTTCATGAATTGTTTTCATGTAGTTGTTATTTAAATGGTAGAGCATCCATAAATTAGGTCCATCCAATTTTTTTAATTATTTTAATTATTTTAGATTATTATTATTATTTTATTTTTTTTAATAAAAACTAGTACAATATGCAAATTCAGTTTACTAACTTTGGGCCCATTTGACTTATTATTTCTAGGCTTTATAAGCATTTTAAATTCCACGTCCATGTTTGGTAACATAATATATAAATGGTTTCTGAAAAAAAAAAAAAAGATCTAGACAACAAGGGGGATTGAACAGTTGTCTCTCATTTAAAATTTCAGCGTTTTGCCAACTAATCAACATGAAACTTATTCACTAAACCTAAACTATTGTAACTTTAATATTACAAGGGGGACTAAAATGTAAAAATATTTTTTTAATGTATAATATTTTTTTTAAAATCTTGGGGCGGACCATGGCACCCTGATCCCCTCTTGGCTCCATCCCTGTCTATATTAACTCTAACATAATAAACTATAACTCATTTCGATCTTACAAATTGATCAATAATTTCTTTTTATATATGTGACACTTTATTCTAACATGATGTTAGTCATTTTAAATATACAAAATATATGTTGCAGAATTAGTTGCTAAACTTAAATTGTCCATTGTTCATGATCTACCCGGACTTCCTTTCTACCTTCTTTCAATGTACTTATTTTAAACAAATTCCTTCCACACTTGTCTTCTACTTTCTTTTTTTGGTTAAGCATACTTGTCTTCTACTTGTTCTTCTTAAAGCTAATCCCATAATCACAGGCAATCTTTTAATTCCTTTTACCATTCCAAACTGTATATTAATACTAATCTCCCATTTTTAACGCAAAAGAAGAACATCTATTAAGAAAATATCAAAAATATCTTACAAAAAAAAAAAATCAAGCAAAGTAAGGCACAAATCCTAAATCAATGCAGGTGATAAGAGGCGAATGAGGGATAACTAAATATGGTCAGCAAGCAACTCCAACAAGACAGAAGGCGGAAGCGGCTCAGCAACGTCATAAACGGAGGAATGACCACTTGCTTCAAGATAAGCTAGACAACCTGCACAAAAGTTGATTTCACAATATACATGTCTAACTTGTAGAAAGAAGTAGATTGACAAGGAAATTATGTCTTTCCACGGAGAGTGATAGCGCCATAGGGGGACGTGTCCTTGTTGAATTAGTTCATTAGAAGCAAACAATCTGATTCAAAGACAACGCAATCCAGTCCAATAAGGTAGCAAATAGTCAAACTATGTAAAAGAGTCAATATTTATGCCATGGTGCTAGGCATACCATCCAAAAACTGGTTGAAAGCTAATAAACAATGTCCCTCAAAGCCACGGAGAATACCTTCACAACCACTGGAGGTAGCCAAAGTGGAACCATCAATATTAAACTTCAACCATCCAGGGGGTGGACGTTCCCATCAAATCAACACAGATTGCTTCAAAGGAACACTATAAACTGGAGTTTGCCAATGACGCAAAAGGGCAATACCCATAGAGAATGTGCACTGTGTAGGACGTAGTAAAAGAGCAAAATTAGATAGTCATTGTTGTACTTTCAAGATAATACCATGAGGGTCAGCCTTGAAATGTAGAAATCAAACCTCATTATGGGCAAGCCAGATCTCTAAGAGAAACAAGGGAGGGAGCATCCGAATCAACAGAGAGAATTGAGAGTTAGCTCTAGAGCGCTCCCAACATAACTGCGTCAGATGACAAGTGTGAATGGACAGACTAGCCAAGTAATGCGAAGAAAAATTCCCAAACAGATGCAGCAGTGGCACAACTCATAAACAAATGATTCATTGATTTCTCTACATCAACTGAACTTAAAGAAGATTTTGATACTAAATGAATACTTGATCGACGCACAAGAACATCAATAAAGAAAACATTGTGTCAAACTCGCCAATAAAATAGTTGAATACTGGGGGGAAGAGATGAGCACCAAGCCACCTTAAAAGTAACAAAGAAGACCAGGTAGAACACAGAAGATTCGAAACTGCCTTTGTAGAGAACTTGCCATGCGGATCAGGTTTTCAGAGTCGAATATTTGAGATTCTCATGAGATGAATGTGCTTTCTAGAGACTTCTACTAGGATAGACAACAAAGGTTAAGAAGGGGGCAAGCCTGTCTGAGGGTGGATCACATCTATAAGCTACAAAGAGGTAGAGACCACCGTTAATCCATGAGATGCTAGACTTGATGTGAACCTAGCAAACAAATATAACTAAACCCAACACCAATATTGGGTGTTCAGTGAAAAGAATCGAAATTTCAAACTTGTCGAGTATTTGACCCTTCACCTATATGGAGGTGAGAACCAAACCTACGTGTTTGTAAAGAAGATCGCCACTCAAGGAATCCTATTGAAAACTTGTTTCAATCAAACTCCAAGAAGATACGATCTTGTAAAAATAAAGCGAAGCCACTAAATCTCAAGTAAGAAATAGATAAGTCAAGAGTTTCGCAAAAACTTGAAAGAGAACAATGTCTCACAATTTTAATCAACTAAACAAAACTAAGATGGTTCAACTACTAGATATGCCTTATATAGGATACAATTCTAACAATATTTAAAGAACTAATTAATCTATTTTTTGACCGATCCATAACTCTCCAAACAACCTTCCAAGTTTTGTGTTTGATTTGTTTGATTTTGATGCATGTATGACCGTGCATTGTAATGTGATTGGGTAGTCTTCATTCTTTGGTTTTAATCCCATGCTTGACCATGAAATGGAGGAAAGATGACGTGAAGAGGTGGAGTAACTTAGTGGATCTCATGCGGTTTGAATTCATTATTTATCCTTCAACCATTTTGTAATTCTTTGCACGTGCATGTCTCTTTGCACGTGATGATCCACAAGGGCAGCCTTTAATGGGACTTTAATCAAGTGAACTTCCTCGTGGAGACTTCCAAATTAGGCCCCACTCTCTTAGGCCATTATTCACGTGAGCTTGTGGGCTTTCCAATGGGTGAATTAAGGTAATGAAGTGGTGGGCCTTGTGGTGTATCTCTGAATGTTCTTCTTGAAGCTAGGCCCTTAGTTCTTGAACCCACAAATTAATTCCATCCATGAACCTTCTTCGCTTAGCACGGGTGACGGGTCCTTTGGATAGTTGCAAAGGGTCCTCCGCCCCTTGAGTTGGTTCCTTGATCAAAGGTGGTGCAATAAGGGTTGCATCATTCCCTTCTTCTGAAAAATGATTTGTCCTCAAAGCTAAACCTGCATCAAATGGAGACAAGTCAGCCACATTAAAAGAAGCACTCACATTATACTCACCGGCCAAGTCTATCTTGCATGCGTTGTCATTGATGCGCTCTAGAACTTGGAATGATCCATCCACCCAAGGTAGCAACTTTGATTTCCATTTCTCCTGGAATCGTTCCTTCCTTAAACGTAACCACAACCATTCGCCTGGTTCAAACACTATCCTTTTTTTGGCCCTTATTGGCTTGTTGGACGTACTGAGCTGTCCTTTTCTCAATGTTGGTCTTTGCCCATTCGTGTATTTCTTTGACCACCTTTGTCTTTCTCTTGCCATCAAGATTAACATGCTCACTCATAGGCAAAGGAATTAGGTCAAGGGGTGACAAAGGGTTAAAGCCATACACAATCTCAAAAGGAGTCAACTGTGTAACTTAATGGACACTTCGATTATAAGCAAACTCTGCATGTGGCAAGCAATCTTCCTATGCTTTAAGATTTTTAGTAATAAGTGCTCGCAACAAATCAGACAATGTCCTATTCACAACTTCATTTGGTCATCCTTTTTGGGATGGCATGTGGTGGAGAAAAGTACTTTTTGCCTAGTTTACCCCCTCAACATTTTCCAAAACTAACTCAAGAACTTAGCATCACGATCGGACACTATGGTTCTCAGCATGCCATGCATTCCAACCACTTCGCTAAAGAACAAATTTGCAATATGTGAGGCATCATCAGCCTTGTGACATGCAACAGAATGGGCCATTTTTTAGAACCTATCAACAATCACGAAAATACTATCCGTATCCCCCTTAGACTGTGGCAAGCCAAGGACGAATCCATGGAGATATCCGTCTAAGGCTCACTAGGAATAGGCAGTGGCATGTACAACCCATGGGGTTTTAGCCCAAACTTGGACTTTTTACATGTGATGCAGTTTTCACAAATTTTCACAACATCCTTTTTCATGCAAGGCCAATAAAAGTGTTCATGCAAAACAGCCAACGTCTTAGCCACTCCAAAGTGTCCCATCAGTCCCCCTCCCCCCCGTATGCCTCCCTAGCAATTAATTCACGTAAGGAACATTTAGATATATAAAGCTTATCTTCCCTAAACAAATACCCCCCGTGTCTAAAGAATTTATTAGAGACCACGTGCTCACATGAGAGGTAAACATTCTGAAAATCAACATCTTGCGAGCATAATTCCTTGATTAGTTCAAAGCCAAGCAATTTAACATCAAGTACTAAAATTACGGTGTACCTCCGAGAAAGGGCACCTGCTACCACATTCTCCTTACCTTATTTGTACTTAATGACATAGGGGAATATCTCGATGAACTCAATCCATTTGGTATGCTATTTGTTGAGCTTGTGCTGCCCCTTCAAATGCTTGAGTGATTCGTGGTCCGTGTGGATGACAAACTCCCTTGGTCAAAAGTAGTGTTGCCAATTTTCCAAGGATCTAACCATGGCATAAAGCTCCTTGTCATAGGTAGGGTAGTTGAGTGTGGCCCCGCTCAGCTTCTCACTAAAGTACGCTATTGGCCTCCCATCCTTCATCAAAATACTACCAATCCCTATGCCCAAGGCATCATATTCTATTTCAAACATTTTGGAAAAATCAAGAAGGGAAAGTAATTGAGCATTACTTAACCTTTCCTTGAGAAGTCCCAAAGCAACCTCCTATTCCTTACCCCACTCGAATGGCTTGTTCTTCCTAATGACCGCTGTGAGAGGTGCTGCAATGGAACTGAAGTCCTTCACAAAACAGCGGTAGAAACTAGCAAGACCACGGAAGCTCCTCACTTGGCTCAATGTGGTCGGGCTTGGCCATTCCTTCATAGCTCGAACTTCTCCTCATCAACTTCAATTCCATGTGCCCCTACAATGAAACCAAGAAACACTACTTTGTCCGTGCAAAAGGTGCACTTCTTGAAGTTAGTATAAAGTTTCTCGATTCTCAAATCCACAAGTACTTTCCTAAAGTACTCAAGGTGCTCTTGTAGTGTCTTGCTATAAATCAGAATATCATCAAAATAGACTACCACGATTTTTTCTAGGAAAGCACGCAATACATGGCTCATTAATCTCATGACTGTACTTGGAGCATTCGACAAGCCAAATGGTATGACTAGCCATTCATATAGACCATACTTGGTCTTGAATGCAACCTTCTATTTTTCTCCTGTTTTCATCCTAATTTGGTGATACCCACTTTATAGATTGATTTTTGAAAACATGCAAGCACCATGCAGTTCACCTAACATATCATCAAGTCTAGGAATCGAGTGTCGGCATTTTGCCGTGATATTATTGATAGCATGACAGTCAGTGCACATCCGCCACGTCCCATCCTTCTTTGGCACCAAAAGTGTGGGAACAGCACATGGACTAAGGCTCTCTCGTACTTTCCCCTTGGCCATCAACTCCTCGACCTATCGCTGGATCTCCTTAGTCTCCTCCAGGTTGATCTTGTAGGCCGCCTTGTTCGGATGTGTAGTTCCAAGCACTAGGTCGATCTATTGCTCTATCCCTCGCACTGGTGGTAGCCCCGCGGGTATCTCCTACGGGAAAACATCCTGAAAATCTTGCAAAAGAGAATAGAAGATGCTTGGCAAAGATCCGACACTAAGGTTAGTAGTAAGGGATTATTTGTAGCGAAGCACCACAAAAGCTCTTCGGGCAACTACGGCCTCTTTCCACTCACTTTTGTACGCTACCAAACTCTCCATTTTTCTCTCCTCTCGATTCTTTTGATTCTTTCTTTTCACTCATCGACTCATTCTTTTCTCTCTTTTCTTTTGCGTTTTCCAATTCTTTTTTTTCACACTCAGACTCTTTTTTTTTTGAGTTTCGGTCATCAAAAACTTGATTCGGAGTAAGGGGTACAAGTACAATAATTTTTCCATGATAAGTAAAAGTATACCTATTGGAGCGGCCGTCGTGCATGGTTTTCAGATCAAACTGCCATGGCCTCCCGAGTAGAACGTGGCACACGTCCTTAAGAACTGCATCACATAGAATGTTGTCTTCATACTTCCCAATGGTGATAGGAAGCAAGACCTGTTTGTTCACTCGAACCTCTCGACAATCATTTAACCATTGTAACTTGTATGGATTGGGATGTTTCGTGGTCTCTAAGCCTAATTTCTCGGTCATGTATGTGCTAGCGACGTTGGCACAACTTCCCCCGTTGATGATAATACTGCAAACTTTTCCCAGCACATGGCATCTCGTGTGAAATAAATTCTCTTGCTGGCTCTGGTCCTCCTTCGTGGCTTGTGTGCTAAGAACTTGGCGGGCTACCAAAAGATCTCCATTAGTCACATCTTGTTCCTCTACTCGGCTAGCACTATTTTCGTCGGCCTGCTCCTCAACTTATTCCTCAGTCTCATATCCCCCTTGTACATTTAACACCATGGTTTGCTTGTTGGGGGCATTAACTTGCAATGTGACACACTCCTTAGCACCCGAAACATTGATATCTCGGTTCCTTGAAGTAGAAGGAGTACTGGATGTACCTACATGAGTCACGGCCTTGGGCTTGGGAGCTTCGATCTTGGAGGTTTCGATTTTGGACTTATCCCATTTGGCCATACCTGTCTTCCACGAAGGAAGTGGTACTCTTCCTTTTGAGTTGATCCTCCACCTTGATTGCCTAATAAAGCATATCATGAACCTCCACATAATGCTGAAGTTCGATCACATCTGCGATCTCCTTGTTGAGACCGTGAAGAAACCTAGCCATGGTGGCTTCCCAGTCTTCTTCAACATTTGCACGGATCGTGGCAATCTCCATTTCTTTGTACTCCTCCTCCACTCTCTTTGTTCCTTACCTCAATCCCTGCAATTTTTGGTACAAACTACGGAAATAATGGTTAGGTACGAATCGCCTCCTGCATCAACGCCTTCATCTCTGCCCATGTCTCAACCGTGGCCTCTCCATACCTCCTCCTAGAAGTGATCTCCTTATCCAACCATATGATGGTATACTCGGTGAACTCAATAGAGGCCAACTTCACTTTTTGGCGCTCGGTGTAATCATGGCATCCGAACACCATCTCCACTTTGGTTTTCGACTCAAGATACACCTCTGGATCCGTTTTTCCCTAAAATGTGGGCATCTTTACCTTGACATTGCCAAGATCATGGTCTTGGTTCCGCCATGGTGGTTCATGCCTCGGTTCCCGGTGTGGGTGACCAAGACCCCCTCAACCTCCTTAGACACGTGGCTCATAGAATCCTCCTTTATCTTCGGGTCACTCCTCATCAAAGTGTTGTTGTCTTGGTTCCCATCGTGGCTGACCAAGACCCCCTTGGCCCCGTGGCTCGTGGAAACTCCTCTTCCTCATCGGGCCACTCATCATCACCATCATGAACCTGATTCGGAGCAGCTTGGGGTTGGCCATGAGATAACCGTGCCTCCAACCGTCCCACTTGCTCCTGAGTGGCTTGAACCACCTCCATCAACCGTGCCATTTGTGTTACGGGTAGCCACTGTACCTGCACGAGAAATTTGGTTACTAAAAAAAAGTTTCCTTTCCACTTGCTCACGTGTTTCTCTCAACAAGATCTTAGCCCTCATGTTTGATTTGGCTTTTCTTTCACTCTAATAATCTCACCCCTTTTGCCTTTTTCCTCTCTCGTTCTCTTTCGTACCCTTACTCGACTCTTCAACTCAATCCTTCCTTACTCAAGTCGTTCGTCAATTAACAAGAATCAGAGCTTGTGCTAGGATGATTTGGGTCCCTTGAGTCACACGTAGGTAAGAAAAGGAATTCTCAACAAGAAAATGTGAAGAAAAAAATGAAAATGATTCAAAAGATCCAAGAGCTCTCTTGCTGATTTGCGCTTTATTTTTATTTTTTTATTTTTTTTGTCAAGAGAGATCCGAATTTTGTAGCAATCTTTCTTTTTTTTTTCTTTTTTTTGATATTGAGGCTAGATCTCTCGGTAGTTTTTCTTGACCAAACAATAAATCTCTGTTTTTGAACCAAATTAGCAAGGTTTACAATTAACGAAAATGTAAGGATAAATCTACTACGAGTGTTGCTAACCCCATGATTATAGGAAGCCAAAAACGAGCACCAACACGAGTAGCCCAAGTTTGCTCAATCATGAGCTCTGATACCAAATGATGTGAACCTAGCCAACAAATGTAACTAAACCCAATACCAATATTGGGTGTTCAATGAAAAAGATCGAAATTTCAAAATTATCGAGTATTTGACCCTTCACCTATATGGAGGTGAGAACCAAATCTACGTGTTTGTAGACATGGGTAACTCAGTTGCCGGTTACCGAACCATCGATTTTTTGTAGGTTGCCAATTTTAAAAATGCAAACCTTAACATAACCTTAAATATCCGATTTTGCTTGGTCCGGTTTTCTCCAGTTAGAGGATGCGATTGCCGAAAACCTCCTAATCGATTGATGGTTTAGGTTCAGGCCAGTTTCGAACGGTTACGACACGATTTAAATACGGTTGAAACCTTCGGTGTAACCGAATTTTATTTTTTTAATTTTTAAAGAAAAAATTTGCTTCTTTCATTTTTTTTAGAAAAAATTATTTTCTTATATTTGTAATATAAATCTATAAATATATATATACATATACTTTAAGTTCCACAAAGAATTAAATTTATATATAATAAACATATTAAAATAAAAATATATATTTTCTCGTAATCCACCCCCAAATGAGAATGTTTCACGGGATTCATGCGTTAGCATTTTTTAGGGTTTTTCAGAGTTTAGGATTTAGGATTTAGGGTTTTTAGGTTTTAAGATTTAGGATTTAAGATTTTTTTAGGGTTTGAAAAGTTATAAAACTTAAAAACTTATATAACTTATAAAATTACATAACTTATATTATGTATTACTCATTAACTTAACTTGTATAGTTTATAAACTTAGTTATAACTTGTATAATTTATAAACTTATAAAAGTTATCAAACTTAAAAACTTTTAGAAGTAAATAACTTATAAAATTATATAACTTGTATTATGTATGACTCATTAACTTGTATAATTTATAAACTTGTATAATTTATAAAACTTATTATGTAACTTATAAGTTATATAAACTTATATAAACTTGTATTATGTAAACTTATATAACTTCATAATTAAATCATTTAAATTTTATAAGTTATACAATTTTAAAAAATTATAAAATTAAATAACTTACAAACTTTTATAAATTATAAAACCTAAGAACTTGTATGACTTTTAAGATTTTATAATTTATAAAATTGATTAGCTTTATATAAACTTGTATAACCTGTAAACGTATACAAACTTTACGTTTATATAAGTTAAAATTTATAAGTTATTCAAGTTTGTATAATTTTTTTAAGGTATAGTTCTTAAGTTTTATAATTATAAGTTAAAAAAAGTTTATAAATTATATAACTTTCTAAGTTTATAAGTATTACAAGTTATATAAGTTTTTATATGCGGTCAGTATCAGAGAACGATAAGCGCCGCCGTCTCGTAGCCCACGAGGGTGCACAAAAGCCTGTACCCATAGGGTGATCTCGACGCTCATCTATGATGATCGTAAATCGCATCTTTTCATGCTTATTGAGGCGCGTGGAAATCCCCTCAAAAGGGCCAAAATGGCACTTTAAAGACTGATTCACGTCTCATCCATCATGACCGGGTGGAAACTCTCCTTTTTGAATCCACCCCCTGGATTTTGTTTAAGTTATATATATTTTTAAGTTTATAAATTTTATAACTTTTTAAACCCTAAAAACCCAAAAAAAAAATAATAAAAAAATAAAAATTAAATTGTGATTTTGGCCAGATTCCCGTCGGTTTTTCTTTGAAAAATCCCTGGAAACGGTTTGATCGGACAAAAAAGGAATTTGTTTATAAAAAATGATTCTGGATGGTTGAAACCTCCGTTAATGTTTTTGATATTTTTTGCAAAACACCCGGTTTTAGCTGGTTCAAAAACCGACAGTAGCCGATTTTCGATTGAAAATGCGCCATGTCTACATGTTTGTAAAGAAGATCGTCATTTAAGGAATCCTATTGAAAACTTGTTTCAACCAAACTCCTAGAAGATAAGATCTTGTAAAAATAAAGCGAAGCCACTAAATTTCAAGTAAGAAATAGATAAGTCAAGAGTTTTGCAAAAGCTTGAAAGAGAACAATGTCTCACAATTTTAATCAACCAAACATCACTAAGATGGTTCAACTACTAGATATGACTTATATAGGCTACAACCTTTAAACAACTAATTAATCTATTTGTTGACCGATCCATAACTCTCCAAACAACCTTCCAAGTCTTGTGTTTGATTTGTTTGATTTTGATGCATGTATGACCTAGCATTGTAATGTGATTGGGGAGTCTTCATTCTTTGATTTTTAATTCCCATACTTGACCATGAAATGGAGTACAGGTGGCGTGAAGAGGTGGAGTAACTTAGTGGAGCTCATGCGGTTTGAATTCATTCTTTATCCTTCGACCATTTTGTAATTCTTTGCATGTGCATGGTTCTTTGCACGTGATGATCCACAAGGGCAGCATTTAATGGGACTTTAATCAAGTGGACTTCCTTATGGAGACTTCCAAATTGGCCCCCCTCTCTTGGGCCATTATTCACGTGAGTTTGTGGGCTTTCCAATGGGTGAATTAAGGTAATGAAGTGGTGGGCCTCATGGTGTATGTCGATGTTCTTCTTGGAGCTAGGCCCTTAGTTCTTTAACCCACAAATTAAGTCCCTCCTTGAACCTTTCTTACCTTAACACGGGTGACGGGTCCTTCGGGTAGTTGTAAAGAATCCTCTACGCCCTTGGGTTGGTTTCTTGATCAAAGGTGATTCAATAAAGGTTGCATCAAGACTCCCACAACAATTATTACATAATTGCAGTGATCTCATGTCTTGAGATGTCTTCTTAGTGACCATGCATATACGTATTATGGCGAACTTCTTTCACAAATTAGGTATCTGTGA
Source organism: Pinguicula moranensis (assembly GCA_028565015.1). Lineage (NCBI taxonomy): Eukaryota > Viridiplantae > Streptophyta > Magnoliopsida > Lamiales > Lentibulariaceae > Pinguicula > Pinguicula moranensis. Next base: position 16,085 of record JAOWBN010162031.1, read on the forward strand.
GGCTAGCCTCAGAATATTAGCTCCCTTGTATGATGGCCACTGTAAGTGAAAGTGGACATCATTCACATGATTCATCAAATTTTCTTCATGTGTTCAATCTTTTCCAAATGATGCCACTTTCACTATCCAAAACTGCTTCCATGCTTGTGGAGCAATAAGTAACAGAGAGGTTCATGTTCTTGTTCGTTGCTTGAGTCTGTCTAGAGCAGTTCTTGTGGAGTCATGGCGCCGGAGCATGGTGTTTTCCAGAACCTAACCTGCACCTAGTTGAGGCAGAAAAACAGTGAAGTAGTTTAAGCAATTACTTCAAGGTAGGGTAAGCTATACTCCCTTGGCCTTAAACAGGCTGCCCTTGGGCTTAAGCCGTGAAGACCCTACACATATGAGAGCAGCTATGCCTTTATCTTCAGTCCTTGTACCCCAGTGTGCTACCAGCATTCTGTTGCAGGGGATAGGCAGACAAGCAGCATTAGTTAACCATATTAAGAGTAGAGAAATACCTGAGATTACTCCTTTATGTAGCCGCTTAAGTGGAGGAGAGGCAGTCTACATGTTGTTGTATCCAATCACTGATACTGTAGGGAAAGAGTGCTTGTCTTTTGGATTTTATCCACCTCCAGGAGTGAATTTGAATGTTGTGTAACAGTGTATGAATATGAGGAATATCAGAAAGAAAGTGAGACTTATTTCTTGCTTTCCACACAATCCACATCAAAACCATCCAGATTGAGATCCAGGCCTGTACTTGGGTCCCTGAAGGAGCATAGGAGACGTATGTTTGAAGATTAGGGACCGTTGGTGTTACTGACAATGATAGCCATTTGGCTATTTCGTACCACAAACTCAGTGTGATAGAGCAGCCATGGAATAGATGATCTGCAGTCTCTTCGCGCAACCAATATCCTGATCTGATGGGATTACTCCTCTTTTTTGCAGCATAGCTTTGATCAGGATTGCATTCTGTATCAATAACCAAACAAAGAAGCATACTTTCCTTGGGGCAAAGCTAGACCATATGTGCTGAGAAAGGGATAGATGAGTAGGAGAAAAGTTCTGATCAGACACAGATTTGATTGCCTTATAAGCTTCATGCACCTTATAACTGCCATCATTACTACCTTTGAAAATGAATCTGTCTTGGACCTCTGTTCTGGGGAAAGTGTTCGCCAGTTCATTGGAAAGCTCAGTTAGATTAGAGAGGTCCGACGGTCTGAGTTGTCTCCTCCATCTCCATTTCCATGTCCACAATCCATTGATCCAGCAGCATGCCTTAGCCACCGTGATGTCTCTATCTCTCTCTGCCCTGTATAACAGTGGGTAGCCTGCAGAGAGAGGAGTATTATTCCTCCATTTATCTGTCCAAAATCTGATGCGTTCTCCATTTCCAAGTTGAAGAACAATGCTATCTGAGAACCATGAGTGATTTAAGTTATCCAGAAGATTTTGCCACCACTCAGATAAGTACTTTCTACTATTTGGTCTCCTTGCCAGAATGCAGTCACCTGTTAGGAGCAGAGCACGATGTCCTGCAACAATGATAGAGGTCTGGCTACCATACTTCGATCTTAGGACATTCAGTGCTAGAGAAGAATCACCATTCAGCAACTGCAGGCCCCACTTACTTAGCATGGCTGTGTTGAATGAAGATAAGCAGCAGACTCCCAACCCCCCCATTGGTCCTTGATGTTGTGATTTTCTTCCATGATGAAAGACACATCCGAGCCTTCTCTTTTGTGTTGCCCAAGAGGAACTCACGTTGATAGGAGTTTAGCTGCTTGATGATTGATTTAGGAGCCCTGAAGATGGAGAAGAAATGGGATGGAAGTGATGATAACACTGAGTGCAAGAGCACTAACCTGCCACCTGCAGAAAGCTGCTTGTGATCCCATGAAGTTAGAGTATTTTTGTACTTGTCTGCTACTGGTTGCCAAGTGCTTATTTTCCTGATCTTCGCCCCCACTGGAAATCCAAGATATTTAAAGGGAACACTTCCCAAATGACAGTTCAAAAATGAGGCCATGTCCTCTAACAGGACAGTCTCCATATTCACTCCCATAAGTTTGCACTTGTTAAAATTTATCTTCAATCCAGATACTAATTCGAAGTTGAGTAATATGGCTTTAAATGCAATCACTGAGCTCCAGCCTGCTTGGCCAAACAAGAGAGTGTCATCAGCGAATTGTAGGTGGGAGACAGCCACATTGTTTCTGCCAATAGAGAGACCAGCAAACAGATTCTGTTCGATTTCTTTGTTTATCATAGAAGAAAGTCCCTCCGCTGCTAACAGAAATAAGAATGGCGAGATGGGATCTCCTTGCCTTATACCACACGATGGATAGA